>CM021104.1:523657530-523856763 GCA_007115665.2 Sequoiadendron giganteum | reverse complement strand
ACTAACTATTAGGAAATAATTCATCCAACCCACAATCTTAATCCATTTCCTACATAAACCCATGAGAGATAAACATGCATGCAAGTAACCATAATGCATAGATCAAATAGACAAGCCACAAGATAACAAAAGATATACCTTGGAAAAACCCTCAAGAGGGAAAAACCCAGCCTCCAATGGCATCCATACTCCATCCATTATACAACAATAAAGCAATACAAGAGTTACAATGAATACCTATGAAGCATCATGCCTCTCAATGCATCCTCATGTGTCCAAGCATGAATCCACACATCCCATGCCATGCTTCATATATGCACTCCTTAGAAAGAATCAATAATGATAGCCCACTCACCTAGCCAACCTTAACCACTAAACATGTTATTGCTTTTATAGATTCAAGCTCACACAAATACAACCAAGTGATAAGACAAAACCATGTCAACACAAAATCACAAATCCCTTATTTAATACTGGGTACTAAGTTTTCACTTTATTAAATATTTTCCCAATATTAAATTATTATCCCATGTCTCCCACACATTAAATAATAACACAATGTTACAATACAACATAAAGTGGTCCCCAAATAATTACCTAGTGTGAATAACCACACCTCCTAGGTGCATCACAACTAAATAATTATTTAATTACAACATTATATAATATATCAAATTATGCAATGGTGTACAAAACCATATCTCAACATTCTCCCACTTGTTGTATACATTGTATAAGGGATAAATCAATGAAATACATCATCATAGCAATACATGAAACCACATGAATCTCCACAATGTTATTCTGCTCCATCAAGATACCTATAATAAGAATAAAGTGATCACCATCTCAAGCAAGAACTCCTCTCATCCTCCAATGTGCCACCTATGGAAGAAAAGGAACATGCCAAGGTGAAGATGCACCAATCCAAGAACATAAGCATCAAATCCGAGTGATAACAAAGGCTCCAAAAAAGTTGGTTTCAAGTGTAACAAACCCACATGATCGGAAATAGCATCCACAACACATGCCAATACATCCAACCATACATATCTCTTAGGTATCAAATACATCAGTAAACTCATGCCAAGAACATATGCAACCCATAAACCATAATCAAGCTCCCTATATAAAACTTGTCAATGAAGAACATACATATCCAAGAATTCCCACTACATGGGTAATGTCAAATCATATCAAGTCTACCAATCAACACTATATCAAGGTGTGATAAATAATCAACAATGAAGTACCAAGAATAATAAAAATGATCTACACATGCAACCAAAATAGTTGCATAATCTCTCACAATATGTTGCCACCATCCTCCCAAATCATATGAACATGAACCTACAGGAAGGAACCATAGAATGCAGAGAGAAAATCTATAAAACATAGCTTGTCCTTCTACCAACACCTCAAAAGTGCAACGTTGTGTCAAGTATGATCTCCTAATAATCCCAAATGAGAAGCCTCAACAACACCCAAAACAACGTTCAATCTCTTAGATGAAACAACATATGAATCATGTAAATTCCAACATGGATGTAAGCCTCTCTAATCAAGAAGATCAAACTCAAACTAACCATTCCCAAATTTGAAAATCAGCCTATAAAACATCTCCTAAACTCCTCATCAATGAATTATAACATAAACTTGCATGCACAAGGAGATAACCATGCCAAACATCTCTCAAAATGAATCCTCCAAAACTAACTATCCATGGCTCAAGATCCATATCCATGAAAGATAAATCAATATAAAACCATTCTAAACAATTCTCAAATGAGTCTCCCAAAATCAATCACCATGAATCTACACAATCCCATGAGAAATCAAAGCATGAAACATAACACATCTGAAAGAAATAATGGGAAAATACCTCTCAAATGATAAATTGTTGAGTATACCAAGAGTAGGGAATGAGAATGATCCTCCAGGATAACCAATCCATCATGACTCACTCCAAGAGCAATCTCCTCTATTTGTCCATCATGAAATCATGTCCATACCTAGGTGAAATCTCCTTGGTCTTTCCTGCTAAAACCTCCAAAGAGTAATTGTCTCAAGCAAATGTCTCTAATACCAAGAGAACTCTAGTGTCACCTGTACCTCAAAGTATCTATGAGCACTTGTAACCAATCAATACATGCCAAAATCCAAATGCAACATAGCACCATCAAGAAGTAATCAAGAAAATGATCATATACTCAATACAAAGAGCACCACCAAGATCAATATCAAAGGTCCAATTACAGAATCAGGAACCTATCATGACAACATGATCTAGCCATCTCCTCCTAGGAGATCACATGCAACAACACCTACATCATGGTCTCAAGAGAACCCATATCATTCCAAGACTCTAAGCTAGCATCAAGAGTAAACCATGACATAATATCAAACACACTCTAAACCAAGAAACCACATCTCCAATCACATGAAGATAACCATCTCCTCCATGAAGATCATCTAGGTATATACACCACTGAAATGCTAGTAACATACCACGTAGAACCAAAATCTCCAAGCCAATAAGATGCATACAACTGCCATCAAACCATCACAAAAAATCCCAACATTGCCAAATCATCACTATCAAAATCTCCAACTAAAAGTGTATAACCAATGAATGTACCAAGCTATCATGATATAATGATCAAACCACATGCTACAAGTCACATAAATTGACTAATCAAGTACTCTAACCATCCATCCTCTCATCCTAAAGCAACATAACAATGCACAAATGACCACAAACAAGGCCAACTAACAAGTTTGCAACAACAATGAATCAAACCTGGTGGATATAGATAATCCACATTTGAGTCATCCCACTGCAATCAATAGGTTGTGCACACCTACCAATCACATAAATCATATATCCAACCACTAAAACATGGAAACTCATCATCACATTAGTAACTTGCAAACTAAGATATTAAAGAAGATAATCCTATAGACATCAAGACTCAAACACCAAATCAACCACAAATCTGATTTTCCAACCATGTGCACAAATGAGTAACCATATTCAAGGAACCAAATAAGAATCAAGGAGATAAAAACAACCTCCTAACACCAAACCAAATTACCACCAAACAAACACATGCATGATCATGTTGTGCTAATGCATAAATGTACCTGCATACCCATGACACCATAACCATAGCCAATGTTGTACCTACACTCAAATATCACCCATATGAGACTCCAAGTCTCCAATTGTATCAAACCATGTCCTCAAAACCGAATCATCCTATGTACATGTCACCATCAATGTCCAACTCTAAAAAACACCTATAAACCTACACCAAGAAGCACCAAACTGATAATTAGTTGTACCATAATAAATATCATATATAAACATGTACTCCGGGTCAAGGTTTTTCCTCTTGACTCATATGAATGCTCACACAATCACACCTAGAATCGCAAGATCCTATAAGTGATAAAACAAGTATCAAACTCATTCTACACCACAAACTAATAAATAATATGATCCACTATGTAGTACATTGTACATGCTCTCCAACACATATTTGAATTTAAAAATCCGATTTCATATGCAAAAGTTTGCTCAAAACTGTGCAACTAAGAACATCTAGCTTATGGGCTCAAAAAATGATAAAAAATGAAAGATCAGGAAACCAAACTTATACCACCATGTAGTTCTCAAAACCACCTTTCCAACAAGTATAAGAAGTTGAAAATTTGACTTCATGGGTGAAATTTATGCCCATTTGAAAATAAGTTCTCCAATTTGGCTAGTGGGTTGAGCTGGGGTGGCCCCCAGGTAGAGCCACCAGCTGGTGGTGCCCAAGCATTGCTTAGCCGATGGCTGATAGAAGATTTGAAAATTTGTTAAAATGTGATTTAATTTTTGAAATCTTAAAACTGAGCGTTAGATTTTTAAATAATATTAAATTTGTTTTATAAAAAAAATTGGCGGTGAGATTTTTTTTAGGCCTACGGCTTTGGAGCAAAGTCCTCCACAAAAGCAGGTACCCCACCAAAGAATATAAGCCCCTACCAAAAATAGTCAATGACCATGGGGTTTTCATCGGCTAGTAGGTCGACGACATACTGTCGACCAACCTGTCAGTTAGTGGTACACCTACTATGCAGGGTCCTGGGGGTTTGCGGACCCCCCACATAATTAATTTTTTAAAAAATATTTTTCAGTAGTATTTTTAACAATGATTTTTCAAATAATTTTACTTTGTAGTATTTATATATTAATTCCATAGATTTAAATGTTTTAATTTTTATTTTCTGCAACATGGAAAAATTGGGTAGCTGTACAACCGCATGACTTTTATGGTTAAGAAAATTACATTTTTTTCAAATTCTCCGAAATTGGTCAAATTTTATGTCATTTTTCATGTCTCTAGCCTCATAGATCCAATAGTGAGGTCCATTTTGTCTCAAGAGGTCATTTGTAAAATTTCCTCTACAAAACCCTCATATTAAAGCATAATCCAAGAAATCCTTTTGACCCAAATTTTGAATGTTTTAGACCTATAATAAACCCAACAAATCTAGACAATCCAAAAGCTAAAATCTACAAACAAACACCTGCAACATGTGTTCGCATAGCCATGGCTTCAACTTTGCAAAAATATCTCAAAACAAGGGTTATAACAAAAAACCTATCAACCATGAAAGCTTTGATACTAAGTCATCATCATCTTGATACATACCTTTCAATGCATCCACTCCTACACTTTGTAGTTGAATCTCTTGAACCAACATTTCTCTCCTACTTAGAGCATCAACAACCTTGTTTTCTTGACCTTTCTTATGCTTGATTGTAAATGTATATGCCTACAAATATTCCATCCACTTCATGTGCCTATGACTCAACTTGTCTTGAGAATTCAAAAAGCTTAAAGTATGATTGTTTGTAAATACTATGAATTCCTTTGGTAGGAGATAATGCTGCCACTTCTTAATGGATTGCATTGTTGCTTAGAGTTCAAGGTCATATGAGGAATAATTTATTTTGGCCTCATTGAGTTTCTCACTGAAAAAATTCCATTGGTCTCCATTCTTGACTCAAAACTACACTTATGGCATACCCGCTTGCATCACATTCAATTGTGAACAGCTTGATAAAGTAAGGGAGTGTAAGAATAGGTTGTTTAGCCACTCTAGTCTTCAGGTATTCAAAGATTTTATTTTCCTCATCAGTCCATTGAAACTTATTCTTCTTCTCACCCTTGATAGTAACAATGATTGGTGCACAAATATGGATAAAGTTTGTAACGAACTTCCTATAGAAACTAGCTAAGCCATGAAATCTTTGTACCTCTGTTGCTGCTTTAGGAGTTGGCCAATTGAGTATGGCTTCAAATTTTGTGGGGTCCATCTTCAAGGCTCCTTCTACAATCACAAATCCAAGATAAACAAGTTCCTTATTCATAAACTCACACTTCTTAAGATTGATCATTAGCTTCTCCTCATTCAACTTCCTCAACACCATATCCAAGTGCTACAAGTGGTTCTCTTTTATTCTATTGTATACAAGGATATCATCTAAATACACCACCAAAATTTTTCCTATGAAGTGTTTTAGGACCTCATTCATCAGCCTTATGACTGTACTTGGGGCATTAGATAACCCAAATGGCATCACTAGCCATTCATATAAACCCTCATTGGTTTTGAAGGCGATATTCCACTCATCTCCTTCCCTCATTTTGATCTAATGGTATCCACTTTTTAAATCAATTTTTGAAAAGTAACAATCTCTAGATAAACTATCCATTAAGTCTTCCATCTGGGGTATAGGAAACCTATATTTGATAGTGATCTTATTTATTGCCCTCGAGTCAGTAAAAAGTCTCCAATCTCCATCCTTTTTAGGTGTCAATATAGTAGGCACAAAACAAGGGCTCAATCTATCCCTTATTAGACCCTTATCTAATAACTCTTGAATCTAATTTTTGATCTCCTCATTTTGTCTAGGGGTCATCTTGTATGTTGCTTTGTTTGGAAAACTTGCACCCGATAGAAGATCAATGTGATGAATCACATCTCAAATAGGTGGCAAAGAATTTGGTAACTCCTTCACTACTATGTCTTCATACTTATCCATCAGGGCTTGCACCTCCTTTGGTACCTCTTTTCCATCTATTGTTGTTGCTGCATTTGAGATAGGCTTACCAACAATGGCATAACCAATGTCCTCCTCCTTTATCTCTTTCAAAAAATCCTTCTCTTTGACTATCATCACACTTGGTCCTTCATGAAAAACACCATTATCTTCTTGCAAAGGTGAAAGAGTGTATGAAACTCCATCCTTCTCAATTACATACACATTCTTGTACCCATCATGCTTTGCCTTTCTGTCAAATTGCCAAGGCCTTCCAAGGAGTAGATGGCACACATCCATTGGAACAACACCACAAAGGATTTTATATTTGTAAGAACCTATGTTAAACTCTACCCAAACCTACTCATTAACAAGCACTTGTTGCCCTTTATTGAGCCATGAGATCTTATAAGGAGTTGGGTGAGGATTCCTCTTCATTTTAAGTTTTTCCACCATTTCTGATGACACTATGTTATCTGTTGAACCAAAATCAACTATTACTTTGCATACCTTTCCTTGAGATTTACATGTTGTCCAAAATGAGGCCTTTCTTTGAGGGGGTTCCTTGATGGTTGGTACATTGATTAATGTCCTCCTAATAATTAAGGACTCTCCTACCTCCAGAGTAGCATGTATGGATGGTGAGTTTACACTTTCTGCATCCTCCTCTTGCACTAGTTGAGCCTTCCTCTCTCCACCATGGGAACTTGCACTTGGTTTATCTAGGCACTTCCATGTAGGATTTCCAAATCGATTACAGTTATAACACCTTCTAGAGAAGGTATTAGACCCCCTTCCTTATCCATTGAACCTACCTCTTCCATTTGGCCTTCTTCCTCTAAAATTACTTCCCCTTGATTCACCACTTGATTCTTGGTTTGCACTTTATTCACCTTGGTCTCTTTGTGATCCTCTTCCACTAAAGGTTCCTCTTCCCCTAAAACTCTTTCCTCTGCTTCTTGATTGTTTTTCTTGCCTCCTCCTTATCTTTTCCTCTTCCTTAGTGGCCATTTGAAAGAACTCTTCTACTGTCTTAGGGGTGGTGAGGCTTATCTCATCTTGAATACTAGATCTCAAACCATTCAAATACCTTGCTACTTTCTCCTTTTCATTCTCAAAGTGTCCAAACCTTATGGTCAACTTGTGGAGCTCCTTAGTATATACTGCCACATCCAATTCTTTTTGTCTTAAATTTTGTAACTTTCTAAACACTTGGATCTCATAATCTTCTGGAAGGAATTGAATTTTCACATTAGCCACCATCCTATCCCATGAACCAATATTTGTCTTACCTTTCTTTATCCTCTCCTCTTGGGTATAGTTCCACCATGTCAATGCTAGTCCTTTTAACTTGGTTTTGGAAAACTTGACCTTCTTATCCTCTTCCACCTGCTTGTATTCAAAATAATTGGTTAAGGCATCTATCCACTCAATTACCTCTTTACCATTCATCTTACCACCATACATAGGAAGTTCCATATTCACTTCATGAGCCTCTCCTTTTACAACCTTGAGCACCTTTAGAAACTTCTTTTCTTTAGGATCCAACTCCTCTTGTGGTCCTTATATGAGGTTCTCACTCTCCCCTTCTTCCTCATCTTCAGGGTCACTCTCATATGTAATATCCTTTCCTCTTCTTTCTCTAATTTATAGTGCTTCCATACTAGCTAATATATATTCTTGAGACTCTCTTAGGGCTTTAATCTCCCTAGCAACAACTGAACCACCCTTTGGAGGCATTTTATATGATTTACCTTGTAGTTTCTTTTCTTAAAACTCAGTTCATTTTCCCCAAATGATCTAAAGACTATGATCTGATACCACCTGATGTAGAGAAGGGGTGGATTTAGATTTAGGAGACCCAAATCAACACAAATCAATCACTAACTTACCCCCAATACTCCTTCAATGGTGGTTTTCAATAACTAGCTTTCCTTTGCACCAAGGTCTCCAAAATGATGTAATTAGGCTCACCTTTTAGAGAAGGTTGTCTCACCTTGAAACCTAGGCCTTTCAAATACCCATTAGGACATATACCAATATATCTTCTCAAAGACATGGGTTGTTTTGGAGCAAATAACTCAAAACAAGTCTACTGCACTTAAAATTAGACCAATTTGGTAACTTTTACAAAGCAAGAACTAAGGAACCTTCTTCCACACAACTAAAATCTTCATCAAAACTTTAGGCCACTCTTATAGGGTCATATTTACTAGGTCTTTTCTTTTTAACACATTTTCTATTTGTTGTCCCACACTTTCCCTACTCTGCCTAGCCTAACACATGAAGATGTTAGGCTAGGGATTTTTCAAAATCACCATGAAACTCCATCCAATACTCTCTAAACCTAAAAAACATTGAAACAACACCCAAAGCTACCATTACATCGAGTTTAGTTGAATTTCCATGGTGGAATGGCTTGAAACTTACATTTTCCTCTCAAAACCCTTAAAAATGAGGGTTTCCAAGTGGTATGGAAAGAAAAGCTTCAAACAAGCTTAATACCTGATGAAATGACACCACATAGGATCCAAAAAAAAGTGAAGAATCTCAAGAAAATTTTACCAATGATCTTAGCTCATGATTGTACAGTATGGGTTCATACAGAATGAGAAAACTCAGAAAATTGCACTAAAAACTAGAGAACATAACTTCTCCTTCAATTTTGTCCTTCCCAAAGATAAATCCATCACACCTCAAGGTCTGAGAGGCTCAAAAACATAACATCAGTTACAATCAATATTTCTAGAAGTGACATTCCCCTTCTACTACATACAAAAATGACAAGTTGCAAAAGTAGCTTTTGAAACTTTTACCAAACTCTACGCAACACCTAATCAATTGACCCTAAATGATTATAATATTACAAATGGGTCTTATCTCGACCTTATTATAATTATTTGTGATTAAAACACTCAAAAATCTATCTTAAACACCTAACATGCATTACTAAAGATAATATGCCCATGGTGCCCTACACCAAAAACTACTGGGTTTTTGATAGTGGCTGCTCTAATCACATTATCAGAGACAAAAGAAAGTTTGTTAAACTTGAAAAATATGATGGAGGACTAGTTAAATTTGGAGATGATTCAGGAGCTAAGATTTGTGGAATAGTTTCAATCAGTTTTGATGGCAAGCAAAATACTAAATATGTTTATTATGTTAAAGGTTTAAGGCATAATATTTTGAGTGTTGGAAAAATGTGTAGCAATGGATATAATGTTGTGTTTAAGGATGAAATATGTGAGATCAGAAAATGGTCTGAAACTATGATTGTTGTTGGTAAGAGGACAAATGGAAATATCTATTAGCTCAAGGGTGATAATGGTCATTGCTTCATGTCTCATTTTAATGCAATTTGGTTATGGAACTGGAGGATGTGTCACATGAATTTTGATAATTTAGTTGAAATTATTTTAGTTCATGCAGTAAGAGACATACCAAAAATCACAAAGCCTATTAATTCCATTTGCAAAAATGTCAATTTGGAAAGCAAATGAGTAGTTTCAAAGGAAAGGAACAATCTACTACTGGTACATACATATCTTTGTGGTCCTACAAGGGTGAGAAGTCTTCACGGTGATAGGTGTTTCATGATTTTGATTAATGATTACTCTAGAATGACATGGGTTACTTTTCTTAGAGAGAAATTTGATACTCTAGATAGATTTAAAGCTATGGTTGAGAATGAAATGGATTTGAAAATAAAATGTTTGAGGTTTGACAAAGGTGGAGAATTCACCTCCAATGAGTTTAACATGTTTTGTGAAGTTCATGGAATAAAGAGGCACTTGTCTGCCCCTAGAACTCTTCAACAAAATGGCATGGTTGAAAATAAAAATTGTATTTTTCAAGAAGTTGTTAGGATTATGATGAAATAAAAAACCTATCAGAAGTCTACTGGAGAGAAGAAATTCATGTTTTTGTTTACATACTTAACAGAGTTCAAGCCAAAGCTAACAACTCAAATACTCCTTATGAATTATGGTATGGAAGGATTCCTATTGTCAAGTACTCTAGAGTATTTTAAAGAAAATATTATATCAAAAGAGATGAAGAAAACTTAGGAAAGTTTGATGCAATGTTTGATGAAGGTATCTTCCTTGGATATTCTACTAAAAGAAAATCTTACAGATGTTACAACAAAAGGCTAAGAAAGATTTTTGAAAGTGCAAATGTTAAGGTTGATGAAGATTTAAAAAATTGAATTGCTATAGATGGATATGTGTCAAATGAACCTATTTGCAAAGAAGAAGAAGAAAAATATAAGGAAAAATAAGTGTAGAATGAATAGGAAAAATTTCCAGAAAAGACCCTTAAGACCCCTAAGTATGTGCAAAAGAATCATTTCAAAGAACAAATCATTGGAGACAAGAGGAAAGGAGTATTGACAAGAAGTAGAGCTATTGAAGCTTAGGTAAATCTGGGTTTACTCTCTAAATTTGAACCTAAATAGTGATTGAAGCATGTAAAGATGAACATTGGATGAAGGCAATGGAAAAAATTATGTAGATCGAGAAAAACCAAACTTGGGAATTGGTTCCTAGACTGGAAAAAAAGAACATAATTGGAACTAAGTGGGTATTCAAAAACAAATTGAATGAGAATGGGGAAGTGGTAAGAAATAAATCAAGGCTTGTGTGTAAGGGTTACTCACAAGTAGAAGGAATAAAATTTGCGGAAAAAATTGCTCTGATGGCTAGGATGGAAGCAATCAAAATATTTTCGGCATTTTTAACATACAAGGAATTTAAAGTTTATTAGATGGATGTGAATTTTTCTTTCCTAAATGGTGAGTTGGAAGAAGAGGTTTACATGGAACAACCAGAAGGATTTCAGCTATCAAATCAACCAGATATGGTTTGTAGATTGTAAAAGGAATTGTATGGATTGAATCAAGCTCCTAGAGCTTGGTATGCAATGTTGGACAAATATTTGATACAACAAGGATTCAGTAAAGGCATCAAAAATAGTAATATTTACTTCAAAATTAAAGAAGACACAATCTTGATAGTGGTTGTGTATGTGGATGATATTAGCTTTGGAGGAAATGAATCTATGTGTAAGAAATTTGCAGAAGAAGAGATGTAGAAAGAGTTTGAGATATCAATATTTAGAGAGATGAATTTCTTCCTTTGGCTACAAATCAATCAAACAAATAAAGATATTTTCATTCCATAATCAAAGTATGTCGAAGAGATGTTGAAGAAGTTTGGAATGGAAGACTGCAAAATGGTATGCACTCCTATGGCGACTAGTTGCAAATTGAGAAAGAATGATGAATCATCTAAGGCTGATCAGAGAAAATATATATCTATGATTGGTGTTATATCTAACTTCTATTAGACTGGATATCATGCATGCAGTTCATCTTGTGGCTAGATTTCAAGAAGATTCAGTTTCTTTATCCACTATAGAGGCTGAGTATATTGTAGTGGCATCTTGTTGCACACAAGTGTTATGGATGAAACGAGCATTGAAGGATACCAGAGTAATGCATGATGAGCCTATTTCTATCTTTTGTGATAATACAAGTACTATTAAAATTTCAAAGAATCTAGTGATGCATTCAAGGACAAAGCATATATAAATCAAGTATCACTTTCTGAGAGAGAAGGTAATGGAGAATGAGGTGAAACTTGAATATGTACCTACAAAGGATTAGATTAATAACATATTTAGTAAGGCTCTTCCTACTAAGGACACTTTTGAGTATCTTAGGGAGAAGTTAGGGGTTATTTCCCCTCTTTCTTTGGGTTAGATGCATATGGAGGTGCATCAGTCTAGTGGATCTATGGATTCATCTCTTGTTTGGGTTGATGTTGGTGGCTACCTCTTAGGGGGAGTAGGTAGTGTCACGTGTTATCATTGTACACAATTTATAATTTGGTTGAGCATTTGGATCAAGTATCTTAGTTTAGTGGAAAAGGGGGAGAACAATGCAAAACACCTTTGTACTTTTTCATTGATGTCAAAGGGGGAGAAAGAATCATGTGAAAATCTTTATCTACACAAGGGGAGAGAAAGTAAAAGAAAATCATGAGAGAATGTGTTATGAGTTGTTGTGTTGTCTTTGATAGTTTTTCACATCATGTGTTGCCATCAATGACAAAGGGGGAGATTGTTGTAAGTATGAATGTGTTGTCATTGATTTCAACAATTTGATGTTTGCATTGATGTCAACTATGTGCTGAGGAATATAGTTGCATGATGAAGATGTCAAGGATATTAAGAAAATTGTGAAAAAGAGAAATAATTTGTTGTAGTTTGTTGCATAAATAGTTGAGATATTGAGGAAGTGTTGTGAGCAAATGGATCTATATTTATGTTTCAGTTTTTGGAGATGTGTTGGAATGAATTAATATGCTGAGATGGTGTCTCTAGTACTTGGTTTCCAAGCGCTTTTGATAAAATTTGATAAATAAGAAAATTGTTGTGCAAGTGTTCAGAACGTGTTTTAGGATGTGCTCTATGTTTCTTCTATGTTGATGCTATGCCTATATGGATTTGATATGTTTTTCAAGGTTGTCAGTAGTTGCTATATCCAAAATTTGGGTTTCTGGATCATTGTGTAGAGTGAGATATGTTCACTAGTGTGTGAACTAGGTTTTCAATGGTGTTTGTTGTGGTCTGGGAGAAATATATTTTCTTTGTAGTTTGGTTTTAGGTTGTGGGGATGTGGGAAGTTGCTTATAATTTTTTAATCTTTCATAATTCAAGTTTTCTCTTTATTTGGTGCAAAACAGTGCGTGTTTCATGTGTCAATGCATGTATAAATTTAACTAGATGTTTTGGGTTGAAGTTTTTCTATGATGTGAGTTTGGACGAATTCTTTGTTGGATCTCAAGTGGTTTGTGGATTGTTCTAGATCATGTAAAAGATATTTGTGTGGTTCATGTGTCTTCTTGATCAAGTGGGAAGAGTGTACTTAATATTTTTATGATGTTTAGAACATGTAATGGTTGACCTGGTATTAACACTAAATATAAAGCCATTTCAAAGTTTGTGCAAGAAGCGTGTTGATGTGTGTTAGGATAAATTTGGGTCCTAACTAAGGATTTATATGGTTCACCTCATTCCTATCCACCGTGAGAATGTTTGGGTGCTGACCTAATTTGAAATTGTAAATGTAAAGGATGTGTTGCCGACCTTGAAGAAAGTTTTCAAGGTTGAGGATGATATAAATAAGAGTGACCTATTATTGGAAGGTATTAAGATAAATGTGAGATTTATTTGAATGATGAATGCGATGTGAATTGTAGAAGTATAGATGCAATTTTGAGTAGAGTAGTGAAAACTTCAAAGTGTTGGACTTCTAAAGGTAGTGAGTTGAAGGTGTATGCAATCTTTCAAAAAATTCTACAAAAGTGTTGGAGTAATTGTCGTGGATTCTTTGTTGCATTGAGATAGTGTTCTATGTGGAATATTTCTCCTCTATCTTCTTTTCATATTCTATGCAATGAGCTTTGGTTGTGAGCCCTATTAGACAATGTGTCATATTCTAGTAGTGAGCCCTTGTACCAATTTTGAAATTACTTATATTGTGAGCTAATCTTCACCGTGGTTTTTCCCTCATTGGGTTTTCCACTTAAATTTAGTGTTCTCTTGTGTATGGTTTTTTTTTTAATTTTTGTTATCTACATTTCATGATTAATCATTTTAACAAAATAAGGGTTTAATGAATGATTGTGGATCTGATTACTATTGAGGGTTTTTAAGTTTTAATTTGATACAACTAATTCACCCCCCCTCATAGCTGCTTGTTTGTTCAACACTTTCCATGAATTCTTCTTCATTAAAATTACCCAAATGGGTATTTATTACCATACCATATATTATGGAAACTTGAGATTGAGGAGATTAAAATTCCTCCTTAATTCCCCTCTTTCAAACACTTATTGTGTCAAGATTTTGCATCTTTAATGTATAAAATTCTTACACTAATTAGGGTTAGCTTCATAAAATTGCATTCTTTCCATTTTAAATTCACCCAATCATTCTCAAATGAGGCATAATTTAATTTAGTTTAAATATTCTTTAAAAGACTTAATCATGCAAGCTTCATAGTAAACCAAAACACTTTATTTCTATGAGTACCAACTATATGTAGAAAATTGAAGCTTAATCTAGAGAATACCTGATTTGTTTGACAACAATTCCAAGTAAAAATGTTTGATAAGCTTACCTCTTTGAGTTTTGGTGCTCACAATTTCCTTGTCTCTTCTAATTGTTCTTTGATTTCTATGATCTTCTCATTTATGAATTTTTAAACACATTATTGTGTTTTATATGCACAAGTATGCTCCCTTAATTAAGATGATATGACATCGTCATAATCTGTAACATTACCAACACATGTTAATAATTATTCATTCAATATACTGGATGTGTATGAGACTGGAAATTTGATCATGAATGGCGAGGGTTTCGATCATCATGCTTCATTTTTTATTTCATTTGAAATAAAGTGATTTCATTAGCATCTCTTTTTCTTGATATTTATAATAACCATCGAGGATTTTTATCAAAAGTGGAAGAGATGAATTATGAACATCATGTTCAACATGATCAAAATATCTCAAAAGTGTTATCTATTGGTTCCTATTAGAATATTAGGATAAAGTGATCATATATTAGGTTCAATTATCAATAGTACGAGGTTGATTTCGTTAATAGATCCTATTGTGGGAAAATTACCCATTATCGGATCTCCATCTAGATTGGGCTTTGGTAAAGGAATTTCATGTCTAGTTTGGTAACACTTTTAGTTCATGGTTTTTCAATAAATGTCATTTGATTAATATTTTGGGTCCAGTTTATGGCACTTGTTACTTCACCAATAATGAGTAGTCGAGTTATGAAAGGAACACTTTAATGGGATGATACTTCACTACCAAATTCTTTACCTTACTGGATGTGAAATGCATTAAAGTGAAATATCCAATTTTACATGACCCAAAATTCCCCAAAAAGCTAATTTACTTACCTCTATCAATTTCAAGTAGTTTTTATAGTTAAACACCATTGTTTCTCAATACCTTTTGCATTTTCTCATTGAATTGCATGAATTTTATCATTTCCTCCAAACCAAGGAAAAGAAAAAAGAGACAATGTCTCCATTTATAGGAGAAAAATGGGGCGTGCTTTGAGACCACACAATAGAAACCTCATAGGATGAAAGTTTAATGTTTGTCCCACTTCAGGCCAACTTATCAACACAAATGAATTTGATCATTTTTCAATTGAAAGTCAATTTGGTCAAACATATATTCTATATGGTTTCTTTCTAGCTAAATTAGATCCAAGCCACAACTTTTCTAATTGGAAGTGTCCACTAAATACACATGTAGCAATATTTTGGGGCCAATCTATTAAATTTTTTTTTGAAAATCTTGATGTTCTCACAAATCCTACTCACATAAATAACATATAAAAAATAAAAAATATCGTTTTGTAGATCTATGTGTAGTTATTAAAATATAACTTTTAAATAATTTAATAGTTCTAGTGTTTGTTTTTTCTTATTAATTTTTACTAAAATTAGGCCATAAGAACCAAAATATAAGGTTGATTATTTTCTCAAGAAGAATATTAAATTTAGTTATTTCTTGTCATTGACCATCTCCTAAAAAAGGTGAATCCATAGTCCCAATAATTGATGTAGTCATACTAGTCCCAATAATTGATGTAGTCATACTCCAATAAAATATGATTATTCTAAGGTTAACCATTAGTGGACTACTCTTTTCATTAATGCTCACTTCAAATCATGATGAACTAGCTCCATGCATAATCATAAAAATATAATAATCAACTCTCTCATATCTACAATGTTAGATTCTATACTTTATTATTTCTAAAAAACATGTATAACTAATGCATTGTATATTGATATAAACATTACTCACTCAAATTGGATATAGAACATCCTTGGACTTGTCACTCACCCTATCCTCAATGCTACACTCACTAAGACTAAACATATTTCCAAAGCTATCATAACTTGCAATATATAATAAGATGCACTGAAACACACCAATCCTTGATTACCAATACGAGTAGTCTTTAGGCAATGCAACTAGGAAAACTACTTGAAAGAACTAAAATCACTCAAAAAAAATGTAGGAAAAACCCCATACGTAATCCCTCGATATGAAAAATTGTGAAACAAAATATGACATGTACATGTTTTTTTTTTTGATAAAAGGCTTTTAGGCCGACTATTTATATTGTATAATAATAAAGGTTACAATATTTCTTAGCAGTTCCTTTGTAGATAGATACAAAATGTCAACTGATAAATTTTGAGTATAACCAACCATTGTGCTTATAGTTGACCGACTCCTCATATTGGATGACAAAATTCTTGCTAAATATGGGAAAGTATGCATATGTCAACTGACAAAAAAAAAAAAAACAATTGACTTTTACAAAGAGCAATATATTTTAACTCTATACTTCCTACCATTTGTATTGAGCAACTATCTTCTTTTCATTCTTTGCACATGATCTGATGGCTTTACAAAAAGCAATACATTTTAACTATATACTTCATGCCTTTTGTATTGAATAGTTGTCTTCTTTTCCTTCTTTGCACATAATCTGATTAGGTGGAGGAGATGTTTTAGACTCTACAGTGATGTTCATGTCAGGGAGGATTGGTTGAAACCTTTGTATGAGAGGCTAAGCATTTGATGGCCCTAGAGCTGCATTTGATTCTTCAATTTGAATATCTCCTTGATGTGGCTGCTTTGGATGGCTGAGAAAAGTCACTTGGTGACAATGATGAGTAAGAAGGAATGAAATTGCATGATATTTGACTTTGAAGCTTCTTACCATCTCATTACCCTATTCAATTTGATATCTTTTTAGCTCCCTGTATAAGTAACTCGAGGAATTAAATTCTAGTGCCAACCTTATACTGGTATATATTTTACTGAAACTCATTTTGTGGTGCAAATAGTGTCTAGGAAAGACACCTCCAATATAAGCTTCTCAAAGCCAAAAATCATAATTTTGTATACTTGTGAGAAGTGTGCTTTCTTGTAAGAAAACCTCTTTAATAACTGTATTTGCAATCTTTTGCATATCCTAATAGTTCGGGTTAAAATCCATCACATTGGAAACAAATATTGATACCAAGTTGGAGGGGAAAATAATTCTCTGTGTTGATGGCTGCAGTATGTCGTCTCCAATTATGTCCTTCACACATTTGAAAATAGGTATACAGTCTGTATTGAAAACATAAGACAATTATTCTTTGTCTAACCCTTTGGAAAAGGGCATTTACCATGATTGCACTTGAAAAGGTGCACAATGATTTATTGGAAGAAATTCCATTGTAGATACACCCAAAAACCACTAATCAGAGCCCAAAACTTAAAACAATGTGAAGAAAGTCCTTCTAATGTGATGAAAAGCTAGACACAATTGATCTAGGATGCAAAAATGTCAATAGAGTTTCCCAAACCACTATATGGCTATCTACGGATCAACACACTCATAGAGAGCATGACATGAACTCACATACATTACATAGAGCATAAACTAGAATTGACAACAAAGATAGCTTCATGGAAACCACCTTGACACTCTTGTAATACTTCTTATTTGAAATATCAAGAGAATTTGTAAACTATTTGGAAAGCTTGAACACCAACTTTGAAATAAAGATAAAAGAGATTTTCTCTTTACCCTATTACTTTCACCTCAGGTTTTGACCATTTTATGATATGCTTGAAGTCCATGATTGAAGGAATGCACGAGCTTGTCACCCAAATCTTGAAGGATTAGCCAACAAAGCTATCATTTTCTGAGATGCTCTTTGTCACATTTTGACATTATAGACCTTGCAAGATGAAAAAATGTTCAAATGTGCTCCTCATATAGCTGCAGATTTACCATTATATTCAAAATTGAAGAGTTTTATTTGAAATCCATTTGTCCTTTCCATCAATTTTACATGCTTGAGACTTCTTTGAAGATAAGCATATTTAAATCTCTTCATTGCCTTGCATAATTTTCCTACACAAATGCCAACTTTTGTTAGAGAAAACTTAATAAATACGTACGGCTTATGCTATGTGAGATGGATAAAATAATGATGATGTAATTTGATTTAGCTCATCACACACTTGTGATTACATATGTACACTTTGGCATTGTTTGAAATTTTGGAAAAGATTTGGCCTAAGAAAAAAGCTTTGGCACACAAATAAACTTGTATAGTTCTCATAAAATGAAGTATGAAAGATTTGTCACTCATCGGTTGAGATGGTAAGATATGGAATCCTTTCAGCCCACTTGGCATCTCTTGAAATGAAATCTTTTTTTAACTCGTACTCCTGCAAAACAAAAAACATGTTAATAAAACATGTGCAACTTACAATATATTCTGAATAGTGCACAACTATCTATTGATGTTATCACCTATATGATTCATACGTATTGGTTTCAATATGGCTGATTGATTGAAAGTACCCACATATAATTTCTTTTGTAATCGGTTGCTATGTTTCACCACTTATATGTGCAAAATAATTTTAAACATGTGGAAGAGGATATATTGATATTTAGTATGTACTCCTCTTACCTCTACTCCAAACCAATTTTATACTATTCACCTTGACAACATAAAAAATACCTAGAACATTTGAATCTTCAATTTATGCTGATGTAATCCACAATATTTCATTTGAATACAATAAAAAGGACTTTGCAACTTCTTAACAAGCTCACTTTCTCTTAAAAAAATATTATTCCAGCTGTAAGTTTTGTAAAAGAAATCCGAGTTGAACAATTTCGCTATAACCAAAATTTCAATTATTTAGAATCCAACACTTTCCTTTTTGATAACCTCAACTAGATCCTGAGTAATGTTTAGCATACTATTACCATATAATTGCACACTCTGGTTTTGATCACACCCAATATTTATAAATATGTCAACCACTTGATTTCCTTCTCTATAATTGTGTTTAATTTGCACATTTTTGAACTTAGGCAACATTTACATACCTACTGAAAAAAATATATGAGTTGCTAACAAAAAAAATTCTTTCTTTACAAGCATTCTCAATGATTAATGAATCACCTTCAATTTCCAAGTCTTCAATTTTCATATCATATGCTAGTTTCACCCCAAGAACTAAATCTTGCACCTCAGTAAGATTATTTGTTCCTCTTGGAAGTTTTACTGATTTGGCTAATATTAGTATCCCTTTATGATCTCTTATTACTAGCCCCGCCCCTGAATCACCTGTGTTTCCACATGAAGCACCATCAAATTTCAACTTGAAGAATCCTTTTGTAGATGGTTTCCAGGATATTTTACTTCTGCCTACCTTTTGAATTGGATTCTGATGTAAGCTTCCTTTAAATGGAAGGACAATATTACTCCATTTATTCAATACCTTTGAATCCCAATCTGTGAATAGAGACCTAATGCTTTTGGCTTTCTGAACATATGAGTTTGTAATCTATGTTATTGAAGCTTCTATTTTCTCCAACACTTTTTCAAACTTCATTTTTTCTCTCCTAAAAATACTTATGTTATGCTCCCACAAAATGGACCACAATACTATAGAGGGAATGACTCTCCAAATGCATGCAAAAATGTTGATTTATACAATACTGGCTAGCTTGAAAAAAAGGTCCCATAAATTGTTTGGTAATGGAACATACCAACTCAATTTATTTTTAATATAGGACCAACATTGAGATACAAAAGGACAATGAATAAACAAATGATTCACCTCTTCTAGCTCACTATCACAAAGGAAACATGTAAATTGAGTTGCTATCCCAAGTTTAGCAAGTCTATCACTTTTTCAGTATTCTCCCTTTAATAGCTAGCCGTGAAAAATACCCCACTTTTGGCAAGACTGATGAATCCCAACAAAAAGAAAAAGCTCTTTGAGGCTTGATACTTCTCCTTTGACAAATTATTGCCTTGTAACCCATTTTAACTATGTAGATACCAGATTTTGATGGAGCCCATAGAAGCTTATCCTCTCCTCCTGACACATAAACATCCCTTTCAATTAAAATGTTCTTGAATTCCACTTTCTGAACGTCTGAACAAGCAATATTTGAAACATCTTTCCATTTTACTTCCCAATACACTCATCTATGCTCTCAAAATAGTCATTCACATTACTTGCCCAATCCCTACTTAAAAGATTTTAAATATTTTGCAAATTATGTATTGCATTCAAAGAAGCATGACCTCCCCAAGAATTTGTCCATAACTTTGCTTGTATTCTAGATTGAACTTCCCAAGTAAGGTATGGGATGATTACTTTTCTACATGCAACCAAGAACTCCACATTGTAGAACCTTGTGGTGGGTTTTCTACTATAAATATTCTCTTTGGATCTATGCTATCTAAGTAATTTGCTTGCATAAGCTTGCACCATTTCACATGTGGCTTAGCATACATATACCAAACTATTTTTTCACCTAATGCTTGATTTATTTTTGATAATTTATGAATCCTAGCACCGCCCTTTAGTATATCTTCGCAAAGATTTTCCAATGAAATAAGTGAGATCTTCTTGTTGTTGTCCGTGTTACCCTTCCATAACAATTCTCTAATTAATTTTTCAATGACCAAAATCACAAAATTTGGTGCTTTCATTACTGCCATGTAATAATTTGGCATGACAACAAGGATATATTTTATCAATAATATGCATCCAGATAATGACAACCACCTTCTCGTCCATGATGCAATCCTTATCTGAATACTTTGAAGGATTTTATCCCAATAAGAAACTTTATTTTCACCAGAGAAGAATGGTATCCCAAGGTACTTACAAGGCAATTCTGTTGTTTGAAATCCAAGATGATTCACAATTTTCTTTTGCAATCCCGATTTAATATTAAAAGTATAGATGCTTTATTTTTCTACATTTATTTTTTGACCAGATGCAAGTGAATATTTATCTAAAACAACATTACTGTGCTTAGCCTGTTGAAGCTTAGCTGAGCCAAATAATAATGTGTCATCTACAAACAAAGAATGTGTTACTGATACATCAGTGGAAGGTATTGAAATACCCTTCCACAAGCCTTACAAATGTGATTTTTTGACTGTCCTACTAAGAGCTTCAGCCAATATTATGAACAGAAAAGGTGATAAAGGATCACCTTTCCTCACACCTTGAGTAGAACTAAAAAATCCTGATGTTGAACCATTAATTAGAACTAAGAATTTTTCACCTTTTAAGCATGATAAGACCCATTTTCACCATTTATTATTAAAGCCAAATTTATTTAATACTTGAATCAGAAAAATCCAATCCACTTTATCATAAGCTTTCATCATGTCAAGCCTGATGATAAATGAAGATATCTTATGCAGTGAAAATGAGTGCAATACCTCATGTGCCACTAAAGTACCCTCTGTTGTCTTCCTACCAGGAACAAATCCACCTTTTTATTTTAAAATTAATTTTGGAATGATGGGTAGCAATCGAAGATAAATTGCTTTGGTAAATATCTTGTAAACTATGTTACATAGAGATATAGGTCAAAATTATGAGAAATAATTTGGATCTTTTACCTTTGGAATTAATGAAATGTGCGTTACATTAAACTGCTTAAGCATGGAACATGATTTATGAGACTCTTCCAAGGCCTTCAAAAGACCATTTCCTATGAACTCCCAACATTTTTGGAAAAATATTGTTGTGAAACCATCTGGTCCTAGAGCCTTATCAAGCTTGAGTGTGAAGACAACTTCTTTCACTTCATCTAGGGTAAAAGGCTTATTGAGATGTACATTATCTTGCTCAGTGACAATTGTTGGAATTTCTTGCAACATTTCTTCTCTTCCAATTCCAATATGATCTGATTGTTGTAGTGGTGTAGATAATAAGTTAGAAAAGAATTTAATCCCTTCATTGTTTAGCCACTTGCCCAATGCACTTTCTTGAATTTGAAACACTATATTCTTAGCTTTCTTAACCTGATCTGACATGTGAAAAAATTGGTATTCTTGTCACCTTCTCTAAGCCACAATTCACGAGATTTCTGATGCCAATACAAATCCTCATGCAAAACTATTTCTTCCCATTCTAATTGAAGACTTTTTTGTAAATCAAAAGACTGCATAGTAATACCTTGACTTATAATCTAATCATTTACATCAGCCAATTACTTGGAAATCAACTCTTTTTGATGAAAAATATTTTTAAACACATGAATATTCCATTATTTTTTTTTCCTTTTAGAAAATGCATTTTCTTGCGAAATCTATACATTATGGAACAATGCTTCCATCCACCATGTTTTCAAAAAAGGCATGAAATCACTATGTCTAAACCACATTGATTCAAACTTAAAAGAAGATCTCCACTTTTGAGGAGAATTAGTGGTTGCAAGACTTAAGCAAGTAGGAAAGTGATCTAAACTTGTCCATGGTAAAATTTTACACATTTGCACATATCTACTACCCAGTTTGAAGATATTAAAAATCTATCTAATCTAATAGCTATTTGTAGAAAGTATCTCCTCTTGTTTTTCCATGTGTACATTCCTTTTTCTGGTTGCACATCGACAAGTGCATTGTTATGTAAAAAATTAATAAAATTTTCCACCATCTTAGGAGATGGAAAAATTATGCCTCTTTCCACGAGGAGACAAAATTGCGTTAAAATCTCCTCCAAGTAAAATTTTTTCTACTGTAGATTGGTCAAATATTAGCTCAAGCTCTTTCCAAAGCTTTTTCTTACCTACTGTTGAATTTGGTGCATAAACATTGACTAACAAGAAAGTTAAATCAAAATGAGTAACACATAATAATTTCCAATGTGAATTATTAGAAATAGGTCCAATCTATATAGTTTTTGTATTCCATAAAGTTAATAGTCCTCCAAATGCTCCCTAAGCAACAACTTGACAATACTTCCATAAATTCCACTTGGTAATTATATTATCATAAGTTTCCTTAGATAACTTGGTCTCTTGTAATAGAACTATATCAACCCCTGATGAATTTATTTGTTGTTTAATTTGGGCTCTTTTGTTAGGGGCATTTAAAACCCTAACATTCCAAGAGACGATCTTCATAGTGATTGAGGAGAGCAACCAACTCTCCTCAATATTTTCTTTATGTTACCATCTAAGATTAACTGAATCCCAGAAGCAACCTCTTGCATCTTTGTTGCATTTGAATTCCTTCCTCTCTTACCTGGAGATTTAACTGCTGAGAATGAAAGAGGTGTTTGATTGATAGATAAATATTTTGAGAAATCAAAACCAGTATCATATTCTTCATTGTTTTTTGTAGCATCTGAGTGTTCACTCATTAGAGTTTGACCTTTAGTTTCTTTTGTGTCTTCTACAGAGGTTATTTGAGGTTTTCACGACATCACCTCCCCATCCTCCTTATTCACTTCCTCTGCAATTTCATCGACTAAATCTGAACCTACCATATTTGCAATATGGTCTACCCAATTTTCCAAACTTCCATGTTCCTCCAACTCATGCAAGATTTGGGAATCAAAACTACTCACTCTTGGATCTATACAAGCAAAATCAGAAATTTATTTGCTATGAGGTATTAATTGGGAGGTATAAGCTTCAGGAATTTCTCTTTGACTATCAAAGAAAAAAGTCTTTCCCCATATCAAAATTAAAGTTATTCCTTCCAATTGATGCTCATTCTCAATATAGATGTTTGGTGTAAATAAACATAAATACATTTGAAAAGGTGAGATCTTTATTTTAGTCCACCAACCCTTAGGAAAATTCACTACAAACTTTAAAATCCTTTCATTTTTTGAAAGTCTATTATAAGAAATATGTTCAATTACTTCCTTCTGATAAAGACTACCATTAGAAGTATCCAGATCTTGTGATAGAAAATCGAAACCCATAACATTTGATAGAATGGTGGAAAACCCCATTTCAGACTGAAATAATCTAACACTGTAGACTTACCCTTCCCATCCTTTTCAACCTAGATTTATATCAAGAATTTTCCTTTTAAAAATAGATAAATCCCCTAAAACAAAAGCACTTTATTTGAAAACATTTTCCCCCATATTTGTATCAACCTCTATTTGAATTTGAGTACTTGGTGAAATCCCAGAATCATTGGTTTTCTAAGTTTCTAGACACTATTGTATTGAATGTCCCACCAAGTGGCAACATGTATAGACATTATTAGGGTTCTCAATCAGGATTTCCTTCTTTTAAGTTCCAAACTTAGAGTGTAGCTTTAATGAAGATGAAAAAGCCTTTATAGTGCTGATCAAAACAAAAACCTTGATAGGTTTGTGTGGATTTCTAAAGAAATCCATATCATGACATAAAAAAATCCCCAAATTATTAGCAATGGTTTCCACTATACCCAGTTCCCTATATTCTAATGAAAGCGAAGGTAATTGAATCCAGAAAGGAACAAAATTCATTAAAGCATACAAAGGATCAAAATTTGGGACCCATGCTTGAGTGTATAACCCAACTCCCTCAAAAAACCATGGCTTAACCTTTAAGATCAGATCCATTTGCAACTTTGTAGAGAAAAAAACAATGAAAAAACCATTACCTTGATCTATATAGAAAATCTGGTTAGCCCCATCCCACTCAAAGAATAATAAATCTTTTAAAATTTCAAGAGAAGGAATGAAATTACAGAACTTACAAATTAGCGCATGATCCTTAAGATCTTGTATTTGTGCATGCAATACATCCTCTAGCAAGGTAAGTTGAGCCCGAGTCTTATCTATAGATTTTTTCACATTTTCCTTCACAGATTTGTGAGAAAGATGATCTTTACAGAACCACAACTTACCTCCTCATGTATGCCCATTTTTCATAGCCCTAGAATAATGATTAATCAGAGCATCTAAAGGCAATTGGTTTACCTTAAGCCTTTGCACATTTACCAATTGCAAATAAAGAACCTGATAGAAATCATCATGCTTTTGAGAAATATTATTTAGAAAAGTTGCAGGTGTACCCACCATAGAACTATACTTCTTAGAAGTATTTGTAGTCACATTGCAATCATTAGAGAAATTTTGATTATGATTTTTAATAGAATGTCAACGACCCCCTAAATTTGGATTGAAGAGAGCTCCAGGTACCTGAATACTATTTGGAAAAGATGCTGGAGTATGATGCTCAGAAACCACATCAGCCCATGAATGAGAATCCTCAACATATTCATCCCCACAAATGTCAAAAGGTAGTTGTTTTTCCTTATTAAGAGTTTTCTTGAACCATGGGTGAGGGCGATGATCCCCAATAGGACATTGAAAACCATAGGAGAAGCTTTGAAATCCATTTGATTGATTAGAGAACTCTTGTTTCATAGGCAAAAAGGATTTTTTGAACACCCCATATGAAGATATATGAGATGATTCCATAGATTGGCAAAAAAAAAGGAGGTTCCTGTGAATGATATTTCAAGCGACGAGGAGCAGAATGATAGCAAAGGAAAGGGTAAGAAAGAAGATATGGAGTAGGAGGAATTTGTGGAGGGACCTAGTCACTTTTCTGACCTCAACAGGATGCTCTAGGATGATTCGATGACCCACTCCTTAGACCTGGGGGCTATTGAAAAAGATAATGATAAGACTATAGACAAGGAGGATGACTATAGCAAGGTTCTAGAGCACATGGATAAGCTCAAAAGGAAATTTTCCAAGTTGACTTAGTTCACCATTAAAATTATCCACCATTCTGTTGGTACCCTTATTGTTGTGCTCAAAGAAGAAGTGGACAAAAAGACTATGGAGGAGGGCCCCAACTGGGTTGGGGAGGATGTTTTAAAATTCATACAAAAATGGGAGGGTATATAAAATTAGTCTGCTATATCTTTGTTCTATTTTTTTGTTGGGTCTTCGTATGTTGGCTGTTGATCTGATGTCTCTGTGTCCTATTGTTTTGGTGGTTTATATTTTAATGTTCCAAGCTTGATCCTTTTTGGCCCTTTGGGCTTGTGGTGTAAAGGGTACAACACCCTATAAATTTTTCTTAATATATCAAAACCAAGAATCGAATCCCAAGAAATAAGATACAAGATAGGTTCTCTAAACCTCAACAAACAAGTTCTTTGATAACTATGTTGTATCTACAATATTTTAATATCTACAATGATAAATCCATTAAGTGAACAAGTAGACATATCAACATTTGGGAAAATATTTGGTGACACAAAAAAGAATAAAAAATATAATTCAAACTTAAAATCATCCTTAAAACAACAAATTAGGCACTCCTCACAATCCATAAACTAAGAATCCACATAATCAAATCACTCAACAATTAATCCATCAATACATTGGGTACATGACCATAAATAATACATAAGTTAAACTTAAAATATAATTTGAACCAATAATGAAAAAATAAGTCTAATGGAAACAAAAAACATAAAATCTAACCTTTGATGTTTATGATCCTTATTAGTTGAGAGAAAATAATTGTTGCATAGAACCCCCATTGAAATGGAAACATGCTATATCAACAACTAAAACCCTCATGAAAATACGTATAGATAGATGCATAATCTAATGATGTCCTTTCAAGTTTTCAAATTAATAAGAAGAGTGTTTACGTTACTCCAAAATTTTCAACTTATTAATGTGGGCCTAATTTACCTTCTCAAATCAATAAGAAACAATATTCCAATTTACATAGCTTTAAATAATATAAACACATTAATAGAAACCATCATCATGATTAGTTTCCTATTCTACATCTTCAAAAAAAAAAAAAAAACTTCTCAAGAAAGATTTGAAAGATCTCATAAGAAAAAATCATCATTATTTGTATTCCAATTAGAATATGAAATCTTGGAAACATCATCAAAACAAGTTATAGATACACAATTAGCCTCTGTGGCAATTAGGTTGAGCTTTACAATCCTCTCAACAAATGATTCCTTATCAAATCCACCAAAAAAGATCTGAAAACATCAACTACTTAGTGCTCAACAAGACCTACAAGAGTAGACTTATCACCATCAAAAGAATCATGGTTGACATAAATATCACCAATATGAGTGGACAAATTATCATCAACAATAATAGATTGAACTATCATATAAGGTGTAGCTAACGAATAAACCACATATCTCCATCAAGAGTGATCTATCCAATCAAAATATACACACATCAGAGACTATAATATAAGAGGATCATATTGTAGAACATACATTGATGAACAAGAAAGTATAAATAGGAACAAGATATTTAAGCAAGGGTTATTATCAAAAGTTGGTTTAGCTAGAAATGCATAGCTGAAAATGTTGGAAGGTTGGTGTCTTTGTCTTTTTGGATAGGTTGGTGTTTGTCCAGCCCATTGTGGATTCATAACATGGTTTAATCGCCTCTTGTAGATCTTGTATAAATCTGACGCTAATTGATCGATCTTTTGACACAACGATAAAACGATTGCAACAGAAAATGCCCAAAAAAGAGCTGAATAGTTATACAAAACTATATATATGCACCTCGAGCATGCACTCCAGAGGTACATGTTATTTGAATTGGCGCAAAAAACTAATGTTTTGGGACAGCATAAAAGGACACTAGGCTTCACTGAAATGAATCAAAATTTAAACTTGTTTACTGAACGTCGTTCCAAATCAGTACAAAAAAGTCGTATGGGACACTGAACATACAATCCAACAAGCAATAAACAAATGAAGTAAAGCAAATTACTTTCAAACATGTTGATGTTTGTTTGTGCAGCAAATAAAGCAAGGTACTCACACTGCAACGGCAAACTGACAGCAAGTCTTAGATATTTTTTTGAATTCTAATCTCCATCGACAAATCAAAAGACACGGACTTCAAAGGACATGATAATAGCCTACACTCCACAGAAAAATCCAAGTCCAGGCTAAGGAAAATCGGGCTGAAGCATAGACAATGGGGGCTCACAACTACTCAGTACAATTGTGAAAGATTCTGAGAGAGGAAAAGTTGGTCTCATATTATGCAGTCATTTCTACAAAATAACAATGATCTTGGAATGATACAACAAAAACCAGCATATCATGACAAAAGACTATTATTCCTTCCACGATATGCATGGAAACTCATGAACAAAGCCCATTTCAAAAGTAGATTCTTTTAGAAAGTTTCTCTATTGCAACAAAATTGCACAACTGCTCAACTTCTCAGCCTTTCTCAAATGCCAAAAAGTTGTGATACCATTTAAGGCAATTATATATAACAAAACAGGAACATAGCATTAGAGAGGGCATGGATGACACCTCTTTTTGTTTTGTTTTGTTTTGTTTTTTTTTGGAGGAGGGGGGGTGGAGGACGGCGAGGGGGCTGTTAGAGTAAGTTGTCAAGATCACTCAATATGTCTTCCTCAAAGGGTATATAGGAGAAATCTCAAAATGGAAACTCTCAACAAGGTCCTAGAGGAGAGGACCCAGTAGTTGAGCATGTTTCAATAGTTATGATAGTAGTTGTTTATATAATGCTCAATATTTTTATAATATTGGACCAATAGTTGTGACATGACTATCCATAATTAAACAAAATGTATTCTTTTGATCTAAAAAGCAACCAATCATGTGATGCCACATCAGTACTCAACTACCCATGATGTGAATGCACAAGTATTGGTCAATTACATCTTGACAAAAAGCATGCTGATGTGGCATCATATTTGATGATGTGGCCCCGAAATGAAAGCTTTAAGAAGGGGACTTGCCAAGTAAGTTGTTGTAAAAAATTGGCAGTGATTTGAAATTTCCACGTTGGATAATTAGAAGTGCGAGGTTAAGATGCACAACTATTGGGTCCTCTCCCCTATATTGAGAAAGTTTGCTTGGTATGTAGGTTTAGGCAACAATTTGGTTTTATTGTAATTTGAATATTTGATTCAATGTGATGTTATTTGGATGATGTCTTATTATATGTAATTGGTGGTTTACGATATCATTGAAGTGCTTATGATGTTCATGCAATGATTCTTCTAAGATGGGAGGGGTTCTAATGTGTTTGTACATATTTATATATGTTAAAATAATGGAAAGACAATGTACAAAATATTGATAGAAGGCTGCAAGACAATAGATAATTAGGTCTTATGAAGCTAGAGATGAAAAGTTTTGGGGCTGCCAAGATGTAGGACATCAAATTATTAATCCTTAAAGATTCGCAACTGGGCTTCTCAATGAATTATAATTTTAGTGGATCTTTTCTATAAGATGGAACAATGATTAAAAAATATCTTAAGATATTTGAAATTCAATAATGGTGATTTAAAATATTCTTTTGTGAAGAAACATGAATTTTGAGCGTGCAAAGATTTTCATAGATTAATTTTATTCATAAATGGAGAGTTTTCATTAATGGAAACTCTCAACAAGGTCATATATCAAGAAAGTTTGCTTAGTATGCATGTTTAGACAACAATTTGATTGCCTTGTAAATTGAATATTTGATTCAATGTGATGTTATTTGGATGATTTCTTATTATATAATTGGTGGTTTACAATATCATTGAAGTGCTTATTATGTTCATGCAATGTTTTTCCTAAGATGGTAGGGGTTGTTCTAATGTGTTTGTATATTTATATATGTTAAAATAATGGAAAGACATCATACAAAATATCGGTAGACGGTAGAAGGCTGCAAGACACTAGACAATTAATCCTTATGAAGCTATAGATGAAACTTTCTGGGACTGTCAAGATGTGGAACATCAAATTAGTAATCCTTAAATGTTCACAATTGGGCTTCTCAATGAATTGTAATTTTAATGGGGTTTTCTATAAGATAGAACAATGGTGTTTTAAAGGCCCTGCTACTAAAGGGTCGACTGATTGGAAAAGATCTTTTGAAGCCGAGAAGAAGGAGCTGCTGGAAATGATTGACTTGCATAGGAGTTAGGAGCTTGAGGTGGCCAACACCTTAAGCAATATGAATTAGTGATAGCTTTGTTGTTTTAACTCTGCTGGTCTGTAGGTGGTTTTTTGTTGTTTTGTTGTTTTGTCACTATTGAGTGCTATTGTTGGTTCACTGTTGTTTCTTTTGTTTAACACTCCTTTTACCTTTATTTCTTTTATGTTAGTCTGCTGCTGGTACACTATGGCCCATATGTTTAGTAGCATTTTGTTTAAAATATTGTAAAGGGTTTCAGGTCCCTTCAAAACCTATTTTTCCCACTTAATCAAAACAATAGTGTTTTAAAATATTCTTTTGTGGAGATACATGAATTTTGGGTGTGTAAAGTTTTTTAGATTGGTTTTTATTTTTGACACTGTAAGAATAATATCCACTAACTATTTGTAAAGATAATAAAATCAAATTAAATGCTACTAATTTAATCTACTAATATACTAACTTATAAAATAAACTATCTACCAATAATTAATAACTAATTAATATGATGATTAATCTAATAATTTATGAAATAAAATTTCTACCAGTAATTAAGTTAAATGCTACAAGTTATGCCAAATAAATAAAATCGTACCTACAACTAAGTGTTGAAGACCAACACCAAATTGGAGTAGAAAAATATAGAAAGCCAAGTTGAATTTTGTCCTAAGAAATGTTGCCCATTTATCCCACTTGTATCCAATTAAGGAAGAATTCTCAAAGGTAGGAAAAATATGGAAAAAAATACAAAGTAGAAAATAGTTGTGTCAGCTTTAAAAATTGTAGAGTACATAGATACATAGTGTTAATTTTGGCTATTGAAAGGATCAAAGAATGAAAAGAATTTCCAAAATAGGAGAAATAGACTATGGGGACACAAGTGATTGCATAAGGCATATAGTACATAGCTCTACTATCCAGTTGGGTTGAACAATAAAGATTCCTAGTGGTCAATATTTTTAAAAATTCAACCTCTCTCAAATTGGGGTTTAAAACTAAATTATGTAAGCTAGGGAAATGTTATAGAGGTGTGGGGTTTGAAGGAAAAGATAAGTATAATTCCCCGCCTCGTAACCCTAGAGGAAGTTGCAACAACTATGAAAGCGTACAAATTTATTTTCTATTATTAAGTGAAATATTAACGTGAAAGGTGCACTAACTATCACAACAACCTCTAAGGCATGAGACAAAGGTTACATCTAAATCCATAACATATACAATAATCATATAAAGCATTTAATTAATTACTAAACAAGAATTAAAGTACATACATTCAAAACATTAAGAATTACATCACATATAATAGAAATACATCAAGAACCATAGATTACATTAATTTACAAATAAGGTTTACAATACTCATTCCCAGAATGAGGAAGATCATACAAAGAGTTACAAGATTACATGATACCTCCTCGAATACAACTGAAATAATACATCAAAAGAAAGGAACATATCCACTGGTACCACCACAAGCTCTCCAATTGGAAGATCTCATCATCATGAACAAAAGAAAGGGGACCCAATGGAGTAGGGTGCACGTTCCTCCCAACCAAGTGGTACCCGAAGGCCCACCCCCCGTGCTAGAAGATAGTAATAAGGATCTTAGACAAGACTTACTACCTCTAGACATAGGGTAACACATACTAAACTTAACCATATACTAGAACCACACTATTACAAAGGTTACATTGCTTCAAGAGTTAAATAAATAGATATACCTGTGAACCAAACACACTGCTGACATAGAAGGAGTGTCACTACAAAGGTGCATGGGTTACCCCGACAGATCTTCCTAGACCCCGACCCCCATCGAGAGTCACTCTCCTACTGTCAACACATGGAACAAATCCACAACCAAAGGTAACTAGAGCACACTAAAAATATTCAAACCCCACTCAAAACATTAGGGCAACACTTTCCCATTCATGGAAATTGGGCATTTACTGATAACAACAAGCACACTAACCAAGGGTAACAAAATGGGTTGACATAAAATAATTCACAACCCCCAAACCACTAACACAACTGGAATACTTATAACATTTCTAAACCAATACCCCAAAAAGTGAACAGAGGAAATTACATGCAAAGGCAATAATACAGGAAATAACTACTTTTTGGATATATTAAATCCAATTTCCCCTCTTTAGTGTTATACAGTAAAATAATTGGCCAATAAATTTAATAAAATAAAAACCCTTAACAATCAGAGAAGGAAAGATCTAATTTACCAATATCTTCAATTTCTCGATTACTTTTAATAAAATAATAATTTCAACTTAAAGATTATTTCAACCAATTCTCCTATTTGTGCATATATTGCATGCACTTATATAAAAATAAAACATTTAAAAAATAAAATTAAATATATATAAATATAAGAATATACACACGATTATATATGTATACATATAGAATCATGTATATATATCATATATATATTCACTATTTAAATAACTTAAGAACTAATTTACAAAATTGCCATTCAAAAGAAATAGATATATATGCATTTAATATATATATATATATATATATATAATACACATATTAAAAATTAAAACCTTTAAATAAAATCCGAAATCAAACTTCATTCACTAAAGATGAAAGTCAACAAAAGTTTGACAAAGGCCGGTGAATCTTGATATGGGGAAGGAATGATATAAGGGGAGGGGGTGGTTATGCTTGCAGAACCGAACCCTCTCCCCAAAGGGCGCGGCCAAGCATATGGGGAGGGTTGTGCTGCCTCCCCATGGGGGCAGCTGTGGGGAGAGCCAACCTTCCCCCCAACAATATCTATGAACCATACTTTGATAAATATTAAATGTATGATTTGATTTTTTTATTATAATGATTAAAACCAGCGATTCCATTAACATCATCGTACGGAAAATTTAGCAGTCACTTCCAATATAACACTTTATAAATAAATAAATATATACCGTATATATATGTGTGTGTGTGTGTGTGTGTATGCATATACAATAATATATATATACACATATATGTATATATAATATATATACAAAGAATTTAAATCAATAATTTTAATTGGGGAAATAATTCTTTTCCAAAAAGATTGGCTACATGAAATTTTCTCAAATACATCCGAAAAGCCAACATACAAGAAATACAGATGAATTTTCCAAAATAAAAACAAACACAGAGGATTCTTTTAAATTTTCCCAGACAACGAATCTTAAGAGAAAGAACAATAAAATTCTAACAAATAAATTTTACAAGAAATTTCCTGAGAAGCTTTAAACCTATAGGAAAACTTTCTACAGAAAAGTAAATTTCTTTTCGAGGAAGATTTTCTTTCCAGATCTCTAATTGTATTATTCTGGGTTCTTCTATGTTCACAGTAATCCCAATTTACCATTTTGCAATAGTTTCCACAGGGAATCTCATCTCTACAGAGGGTTTTATTCTATAGAGGATTTCATTTTCATAGAGAATATCACATACGACATTTACAATTTAAAAACAAAACTCAAAATTTAAAACTTGCATAGACAATCTTTTCTAGAGAGTAATCTAAACTAAGAAGCTTCTCCAATATAAAACTAACAAAAATTAAAGGAAGAACCTGAACTCCAATGCCTGTGAAGAGGTAAATTGAAATAGCGATGACTCCATAGATCCAAGTATTTTCTCCCAGATAAACGAAAACTTCCTCTAGGACAATAACAATTCCCAAACACAAAAACTTTTCCCGAGAGTAACTTTTCAAAAATTTCCAGAACACAACTTTACCTGAGAGCAATTTTTCCAAAAAAATTCCAACAACATACAATCACAAAAACTTTCTTTTCAAATCTTTTCCCCAACACCCAAAATATCCTCTATGCTTCTTCTGTGAAGAAGCTCCTCACTTCTTCCCATTACGGCCACAAATTTCTTCCCGTGAATAAATTTTCCAACAACCTCATAAATTTCTCTACCACATGTCGAATACCAAAATATCTTTTGAAACCAAATTGCACAAAATCCTCCAGATATTTTAAGAAATAAAAATATTTAATAATTCTAAAATATTTAACATTTCAAATTTAACTTAATTAAACTAATTTAATTAATTAATAAATAATATAATCCTAAGATTAGACTATTTACCAATTAAATTAAATTAATTAATTAATTAATTAGCAACTTCTAACATTAAAATGAGATTAATTTAATAATCATCTTAAATAATAAAATCCATTAAATTACATTTTACAAAATTTGCAACATAATAATTTCACAGCAAAATTAAACAACATTAAACAAATGAAACTAACTTAACCCGATGACACACTATGTCTAGGGTAATGGCTTGACACAAGAATCCTAGCTACTATCTCCCAATCAACATTATCATTGGGAAATGGACATGCTCAAACCTATGAAGCCGGGTGGATTCAATGTCCTATACCTGCAAACCTGTGAACAAGGTATACATATAACATACATATATACATCATAATAGAGCACACCGTGAAGAGGGAATCACAGAATCGTAGGGTGCTCGCAAGCGAGTGGTGCAATTTCATCCCCTTCACCAATACAATATCACAAGACTGACGATTCTAACATCAATATTATAATCATGTGCATATAACAATATTATTTCAAATAACCATTATGCTAATAAAAATCATGTCATACTGATAACATCAAAATAAGGTTCCATCACATCATAACAAAAAATTCACATCACCCTAAAGTTAGTGATAAAAAATAATAAAGCATCTTAGTCTAAACACCAGAGAAAAATGGAGGGGTGTTACATTCTCCCCCCCTAGGGTCAAGCTTACTCCTGGAAGCCTGCAAACACCCCTAGTACAATCTCCATATAATCACACATAATCAATGGTTCCAAAAATGAACCACTCCATACCTCAACATAAAAAAAATATTAACGAGTGACATAATCCTCCATGCCAAATAACCAACATGGTGAAGCAACCACCCACAAGTCTCCAAAAACACATATCCATGATTTAACATACATTCTTCACATACACACCAATACACATCACCGAGAATCATCACAAGGCCACACATGGGTCCATCTGGACATCGGAAAGCAACATACAAATCCATGATACAAAATCCATGAACCAAGAGCCAAATTCCATCTCATATAATCCATACATCACATGAGTGGCTTGATGGTGTTAGGCCACACACATGGTGAGACCATCCAAACAAGACCACAATGATTTGTCTCTTGTTGTATAAAGTGATTAGCCTCCAAGAGATAGCCATCACACATAGGTGGGTAGTGGGTCCTAGTTGTATAACAACCTCACATACCCCCATCCTCAACATTCCCTATGTCTGTTTCCTCGTATACACTCACCAAGTCTGCCACATACGTCCTTGGAGAGGATTCACAATACGACACATTGCCGACATTGAAAACAACAAAGATTACTAGTTTAGCCACCAAAGTCATAAATAAGAGCAAATAAAATTTAATTTCAACAATAAGGCAATAAATGCGCATAATTTCAACACTAATTCAAATATATAACCACTAGGGTTATAAGAAAATAAGGTCACAAGTTGTGGATAAACCATCACAATCAAATATAACAAGGTGTTGGCCTTCACAATCAACTGAAAATCATCAATAACCAAAAAGAAAGTTCACAATCTTTAAAATTGCATTGTACAACGCTGTGTGAATAAATACTAGCCACCAAATGAGGAAGGAGGAAACAATGTCTAGCTATAGTAATAGCTCTCATGTGGTGCAGAGTGAGCACGCCATCCACATGACCCAGAGTGTACTCCACGACTATCATGTCATCACTCAACATGGTCATACACCAATCGGAGAAGGCATGTACTTGTCGTATCCCACATGGTAGTGTGTCTGTGGGTCCATGAAAGTAGGCACGTGCAGAACACACCCCACATAGCGATACCTCATGGAGAAGGCACACATAGGAACTTGCCATAGCTAGAGGTATACATGGCTAGGATCTACTCATATGCTACCCAACCAACACGGTCGAAGCAACCATGAGTATCCCTCTACAAGTGTTCGAGGCCCCATAATGCTCGTCACACAAGTAGGCTATCAAAGACAATCTCATAATGCGACTTCACGTGGCATCGTGTAACACGACATCATCACCAACACTGCGTCAAAACATCAATGGGGTGTGGCATCATATCTATTGCATCATATCGAAACACGTGCAAGTATAGTATATATATGATGCAAAAATGATAATATCTATATGGGGCTACCCGAGTTTCACCTCTCATATGGATGAGGTTTACTCAATAATTCCAGATCAATGTCTCTACTGACGGCCAAACATATACTAACAAACCTATGCTATTGTACTCAAATATGTGGGGATTGGGCTAACACATATGGATCAAGTATCTTGATCCATCATAAGGGAAAGTAGTGGGTATGTTTCCTTGGGATTGGTTGAGCTGAGATGCTCTATGCTACAATATACGTACGCTGCACACTCCACCCAAGGAGCTTTGTGGCTGCTACTCTCCCTTGATAGATTGAGGGGCTAAAGAACCAAAAGAAAAGAATCTATGAAACTAACTCTTGGTTACTCTTATATATAAGTTTCAACCACACATGGGTTGGCCCTCAATCAAGTAACAAACATGCAAACACACATAATGGTATAGTAATTCCCACATCAAAATGCGAATTTTCCCCACGGATGGGTACCAAGTGTCACCATCCCATGGACACACAAAGCAAGTACAAGGTATTAACAACACTAAACCAATGCACAGTTACTGGTTCCTTACATTTACAAGGGGTATAATTACATACATAATCCCATAAGAACATCTAATTCCATATCCCATGTGATACATATCAATACTTTTCATCCATAACCTTTTCTCAGTTTTCTTTCATGCTACTCTTTTCCATAGAGTACATCATGCTAAATATCAAAGCCATGAACACGTGATCACTTAACCACTCCACTAACAGATTCACAAGGACTACATAGTGGACTCAAATGTACCCAGAGTACCTAGTGTATGAACCTGGGGCTCTGATACCATGTATAATGCCCCGTCGTGTAACCCTAGAGGAAGTTGCAACAACTACGAAAGAATACAATTTTTTTTTCTATTATTAAGTGCAATATTAACATGAAAGGTGCACTAAATATTGCAACAAAATCTAAGGCATGAGACAAAGGCTACATATAAATCCATAACATATACAATACTCATATAGATCATTTAATTAATTACTAAACAAGAATTAAAGTACATACATTCAAAACATTAAGAATTACATCTCATAAAATAGAAATACACCAAGAACCATAGATTACATTAATTTACAAATAAGGTTTACAATACTCATTCCCAGAATGAGGAAGATCATACAAAGAGTTACAAGATTACACGAGACCTCCTTGAATACAACCGAGGAGTAAATTAAATACAAATGTCAACTGAAATAATTCATCAAAAGAAAGGAAAATATCCATTGGTACCACCACGAGCTCTCCAATTGGAAGATCTCACCATCATGAATAGAAGAAAGGGGACCCAAAAAAGTAGGGTTCACATTCCTCCCAACCAAGTGGTACCCGAAGGCCCACCCCCTGTGCTAGGAGATAGTAACAAGGATCCTAGACAAGACCTACTACCTCTAGACATAGGCTAACACTTACTGAACTTAACCATATACTAGAACCACACTATTACAAAGGTTACATTGCTTCAAGAGTTAAATAAATAGATATACCAGTGTACCAAACACACTGCTGACATAGAAGGAGTGTCACCACAAAGGTGCATGGGTTACCTCGACAGATCTTGCCAGACCCTGACCCCCATCGAGAGTCACTCTCCTACTATCAACACATGGAAAAAATCCACAACCAAAGGTAACTAGAGCACACTACAAATATTCAAACCCCACTCAAAACATTAGGCCAACACTTTCCTGTTCATGGAAACCGAGCATTTACTGATAACGAAAAACACACTAACCAAGGGTAACAAAATGGGATGACATCAAATAATTCACAACCCCCAAACCAATAACACAACTGGAAGAATTATAAAATTTCTAAACCAATACCCCAAAAAGTGAACAGAGGAAATTATATGCAAAGGCAATAATACAGAAAATAACTACTTTTCGGATATATTAAATCCAATTTCCCCCCTTCAGTTTTTTATAGTAAAATAATTGCCCAATAAATTTAATAAAATAAAAACCCTTAACAATCAGAGAAGGGAAGATTTAACTTATCAATATCTTCAATTTCTCGATTACTTTTAATAAAATAATAATTTCAACTTAAAGATTATTTCAACCAATTCTCCTATTTGTGCATATATTGCATGCACTTATATAAAAATAAAACATTTTAAAAAATATATTTAAATATATATATACATATAAGAATATACACATGATTATATACGTATACATATATAATCATGTATATATATCATATATATATATTCACTATTTAAATAACTTAAAAACTAATTTACAAAATTGCCATTCAAAAGATATATATATATATATATATATATATATATATATATATATATATATATATATATATATATATATATATATATATATATATATATATATATATATATATATATATATATATATATATATATATATATATATAATACACATATTAAAAATTAAGACCTTTAAATAAAATCCAAAATCAAACTTCATTTGCTAAAGATGACAGTCAACAAAAGTTTGACAAAGGTCGATGAATCTTGCTATGGGGAGGGAATAATATAAGGGGAGGGGGTGGTTGTACTTGCATAGCCGAAACCTCTCCCCAAAGGGCATGACCAAGCATATGGGGAGGGTTGCGCTGCCTCCTCACAACGCCTCCCTATGGGGGCGACTGTGGGGAGAACCAACCTTCCCCCCAACAATATCTACGAACCATACTTTGATACATATTAAACTTGTGATTTGATTTTTTTATTATAATGATTAAAACCAACGATTCCATTAACATCGTTGTACGAAATTTTTTGCAGTCACTTCCAATATAACACTTTATAAATAAATATATATATACTGTATATATATATGTGTATGCATATATATATATATATATGCTACCTATTTTTAGGTACAACTCAAAACAGGTAGAGCTGAATTGCATTTAGTATTCAAAGGTACACAAGTGGTTACAAAAAATTTCTACTAAGTATTCATTACTGAAACAAATCTAATTATTCTTGAATTTTCAATATTATTATGCAACTAATTATAACAAAAAAAAATCATGAAATTGCATAATATTTGTTGTTTTATTCATTTTGTACAAATTGCAAAGTCCCACACAAGCCATGGGAGTAGCTTAATTTGATTCTCATAATCAAATAATGAATATGAAAAAGAAATGTGCACAACACAACTGAAGATAATAGAGGAATAAGAGAGAAGGTGATTCGTCATTGCCTGGAATGACGAATCGTTGTCACATTTGAAGTCTTCAGTTGTCATGTCTCTAAGTTTTAACAGCTCTGAGCACTGAATACATCTGCAAGATTGCAAAAAGGTGGTGTTAGAGAAATGATGAATCAAGTCCTACCTTATGCCTACATTACCAATGAATATGTAATACACATTCAATTAGGCCTTCATCAAAAGACTAAATCAAGCAAGAGACATATGATCAAAAGGCACAAAAGTCCGATGGAAGTATCCAACTTCAATTATTTTGCTAACTTGTTTGTTTCATGTGCAGGTCACAGGTTTCATCTATTTGTTGCAGGTTTTTATTTCAACATGTGGAGTAAAATGTGGCTCCCACGAGGGTTGAGCCCAACATGTTTGAACAAAATAACATCTCAACTAAAGGAGCAACTCATTGAATGTTTATAAAAGCTTAAGCATTGATCATTTATGCAAATCAAATCCAAGTGCAATGAAGTAAGAAACACAAAGGAGCAATGACAGACAATCACAGTTTTAACTATTTTCAGTAAAGAGAGAAATGAATCTCCTCTTTTTATCATTTTCAAGGGGTTTTCAGGACATTAACCACAGGAAACACAACAATATTTGCATAGACTAAAGGAGAAATGGATAGTCATATATATGCATAAGGCTTCTCTTTACATACCATTCTCATACAGGAATAGTTTAGATGGATCTTCTTATGACAAAGAATCGGGATTACACCACAAAGATTCACTATTGGAATCATTTCCAACTTGAAGAATCAGGATAAGTAACACTCATAGAGTCAAAGGGAAAATTCCACTTAGTTCCTTAAAAACAATCACTGCAGTAGGGTAGCCATCAAATGATAAAATAGAAAAATCCTATCTTGAGGAAAATCATTTATACAAGTCAATGTCAGGTACAAAAGGAACAATAATCATTATCAAATATTTTTGTGTTTGTCAAAACCATCTGTTGGCAGGGTTAAAAAGTCACATTGGTCACACCCATTGGTGCCATTTTAAATAGTGAAATTTAAATGATAATGTCATATGCACCAAATTGTTGTAACTTTGGGGGGTAAGTGCAATGGATAATGTCATAGGACCTCTTCAAAAAGGTTGACAACATTATCAAATTGATAAGTGCAGTTATAAAATAAAGGACAATGTTATTGAAATGTCATCAAAGAACAGTGATATTGTACCAACGGGGTGCTTTTAATGTGATTTCATGCATACCGTGTTTTAGGAGATGAATATGAAAGAACACTATCACTTGGAATTAAACAAAATATTGTGCATCATGAGGATATTTTACAATGCATAGGAATTCATATGAAAATCACAAAACTATCTAAAGTTATTCACTGAACGAGATAAGGGAGAAAGATAATTTGTGCAATGCAAGTTACAGGGACAATACTTATGCTCAACTTAAAAGATTGCATTGACATCAACAAGAATTCCATAATGAGCTTACATTCAGGAAGGAGGTAGTCCATGCATTCTCACAACCAAGCAATAGAAGAGACTGCATTGCATTGTGATGAAAATATCAAAAAGGAGCATCATACAAAGTATGAGGAGGTAGTCTTACTAGAAAGCACAATTAGTAAATGGCAGAAGGAGCATAACTTGGAGACATACATTCACCATTGGAGTATGAAACATTGAGACTTAAGGAGTAGATGGGCAGTGCTTTGTATCATGAGAATAGTAGGTGAGTAGAGATCTGACAGACTCATAAGAAATTATAGAAAACTGTGTATAATTTCTGAAGTTGCAGCCATAGAGAGTCAAGGAAAAGCTTCAATACCCAGAAAAAATGTATACATACCAAACTAGAACTTGAGTTTTGTTGATAAGATTGAGAAGCTATGGTCAATGGGCTTTGAACACATACGTCCTCTAAAAGCATAAATACATAACAAAAATAGATATTTTAAGTATGCACTTTTCCATGGTTGTGATCAGGAAGAGTTTTCCTTTCAAAATATTATAAACCCACAAGATTTTGCTTCAAACCCTCATAATATGAAGAAACACAGTCAAGAATCATGAATGGTGTAAGATAAAAGAGGCATTACCTTGTATTTTTGTCGCAAAGAAGAAGAGCTTTTGCTATAGGCCGTGGGGATGTCACCTTTTTGGAATTCTTAAAACTCAAGAGCCAGTTACCACCAAAACTAAAGGTCACCAAGCAATGAACAAAAAGCTGAAGGATATCAGAAAATGATGAAGCCATGGCCAAGAAGACCACAAAAAGAAAAATTCTTTGAAACGAAGGAAGATTACAGTTTTTTGTTTGAGAAAACTTACCATACATGGTGACATGAATCTCCCAGAAGCAGAAAAATGGTGAACAATCAAGCTCACATAGACCCCATTCGCTGGCAGTAATTTGAGAGAGGAGAACGAGCAATTGATGCCAGAGAATCAGTTGCAAACCCTACCTCATGGCATCCGGTGTAGAGTGATTTGCTCTCGAAGCTTCCTCAACAAGGCACAAGTCAAAATGCATGTGAATAATGATTAGGGTTTTTTCCCTTTTTGCCTTTTACCATCAGTCGATGCCTAATGATGGGATTTTTAATTATATTTTGAAATTAAAATCATTATTCCAATCTTCCCCGTGGCCATGACTTAAAGGTCAATGTGCCTAATGATGTAGTGCTCGGTGTGTAAGTTAATGATGGAGCTTGGAAGTTATAAGGAGGTTTGATTTATTTTTTGCAAACATAATTTTATTTTATTTTCCCCTTCCAATACTTATTGTAAAGATTTTTTCAAAACTTTATTAAAACAATATTATTAATTGTTTTAATTAATTTTTTGAAACAACTATTATCAAAAGGGGGTTAATATAAAAAAAAAATCAGTTACATGCATGTGAAGTGGAGATATTGCATGATTTTTAGTTTTCCATGCATGAGGCAAATTGAGTTACAACTTCAGTTGGAGGAGTATTTTTGGAGTTCTTTTGGATCAACATGCATGGTTGACCATTTACAGATGGCGAGAGTTCAGTTAGCTCCAGTATTGAGCCATTTTTTTAGCAGTTTTCATCTTTTCTTGTGAATTGAAGTTTGCACCTTTTGTTCACTTTCAGTGCCACCTCCATGCATGCTTGAGCCATTTTGAGTTACTTTTCAGTTACATGCAGTGTGACACAGAGTTTTGAGTTGTTTAAGCTTAGTTGGCAGCAATGGCGGGCCCTCTTTTTCCATAGTTTCTTTTTTGCTCATGAGAGGACACTTCAGGATATTTTGACTTTAGTTCTCATTCAGTTCCACCTCTTGGCTACTTTATGCATGCCTATATTTTATATATTGGAAAAATTTATTCTTTTTCCTTGAGTTCTTGATTTCATTTGCCTTTTCAACTTTTGCAAAGAGGATTTCTTGTAACTCATTTTCAGTTTCAGATTAATATATTCAGCAGGTTCTACAGGTTATCGAACATTGTTTAATGCAGAATTTCCTTCTAAGTGTTTTGTCAAAATGAATGTTTCCCTTCATAGTTTCTGATGCCTTGTGTGTTACAGTGATTGGTGCAAGTTTATTTATTTTTGTTTAGAAACCTTTAAATTTATGTCTCACTTACCTTTGCATGTGCATAAAAGGAATTTTTTTACAGGTTATTAATTGTGCTTGTAAAGTATATCTTTTCTTTTGGATTGTGAAAACCTTATTTTCCTTTGTGAGAGAGAGATTCAAAGAGCCTTTTAATGAATTAATTATGTGAGTGAAATGCCTAGATTAGGTTGTGTTAACAGTTTTAGAGAGGCCTAGCTGTGTTTAGGTGTACAAGTCATTTTCTTTTCAATGAATCACAGTATTTTAGTTTCCAGTTTCATATCAGTTTCAGTCTTTTCCCTTTTCCAAGCAAGTTATTAAGTCCATAATCAAAAAACCAAATAGGAAGCCGGCCTAGAATCTAGAGGTCTAGTTCTATATAGGGTTCGCACAACTTGGAATTAGTCCAATGTTACACAGGATTGTAGAGCTTTTTCAGCTTTGCATGTGGGTGCAAATCCCTATGATAATAGTTTTTGGCATGTCTGGTGGGACCCTAAAGATCACTTCACATAAATAATTCAAGAATTTCAAGCTGTTGTTCTGGTATATACAACAACATTTTTTACCTTTTAGAGGTTACAATTATACCTAGCGACTCTGAATATAATCCACCGGTTTTAGCATATGAAGTGTTGAGCATGTTTTCACCTCTGTTTCATGAAAGTCCTGCCTATCTGCATCCTTATCAGCCATATCAAGCTAGTTATGTTGTTGGTTTTATCCCAAACAACCATGCAACAACAAATAACAAGCATGCTTATTATGCTTACCACCCACCCACCCCTGCTCAACCTCCATATCAACCTACATACGCTCAGATTCAGCTCCAAGAGGTTGATGATATGAAGAATAGTATGAATGACACCAAGGATATATTTTCAGACATCACAAAGCAGATAGAAGAGTCCAAGAGGCAACAAGAGCTTGATATGTAGCAGCAGGAGTTAGACCATCAAGCCTTTCTTCATGAGAAGGAATTGGAGACATAAAGAATATTGTTTGAAGAAAAGCTCGAGAGGGAGTTAGCTACAAAAGAGGAGAAAATGAGGCTTTCACTCGCTCAAATGCAAAAGAATCTAATCCAAACAACTCCTTTTATTCCAGATCAGTCCTTTCACGATGAGCGAGAAGTAGAAATACATAAAAGACAATTTGAAGAGTCTTGTTCGACAACTTGCTACAAAAGATACATAAATGAGGCTAAAACCTGCCAAACAAGAGATTTCCAAGGTTTCTACACAATCCCCAAGTAAGTCTTCTAGATTTTACATTCCAAGTTTTAGGGGTAATAGTCTTGCTAATGTTAAAGATCAACCCCTACAAAAGCCCATGAATGAAAAAAATCAGTTCAAACTAGTCCACTAATCCTAAGTTTTAGTCATATCAAGAGCCTAAACCAAGTCATCAAAGTATTGAAAAGTTATGGAAACCTTCTTGGATCAAGCATCTAGACTTCAAAATTCCAAAACTAGTTCGAGAAGCTCCTGGTATAATAGTAGTCCAAGATCAGGGATAAGATGAGGTTTCAGAGTACAAGAAGAATACAAGAGAAACCCTTCCCATTCCAAGATTCATAGATCCTCTTCTATTGCAAATTCAAGTGCATGTAACAAATCAATCTTCGAATCTTCATGAGCAATCATCTCAAGAAAAGCAAGCAAAAGTTTCTGAGGTTGACATGCTTACACCTGATGTACAAGATGGCAAAGTAGACTTGTAGCAGGAGGCAAATGAACATGATCAATCAGGACAACATGATGAGAAGCTTGAAATAGGTATCAAAGGAAATGATTTCATGTTCTTATTTGATGAATTACCTTCCTTTATTGAACAAGATGTAGAGGAAAGATCAAAAAATCTGACGAGTTGCTGATTGAAGACCATCAATGTCATAATCAAGTCTTGGAGTAGCTGAAGGATGAGAAGGAACATCAGGAAAGGGTAGTTCATGAGGTAAAAATAAATCCTCTTTTATCAAAAGACCAACAACGAGATAGTAGACAAGAGCAGGTTGAACATATTAATATAGCTGATTTGTTTGATCAATTACCCAAATTTGTTGATGAGAATGAAGACAACACATGCTTACTAACATCAGTGCCTACCTTTGAGCAGTAGGGTGATGAGACTCATTTGAATCCAATTCAAGATTATGAATTAGATGAGAACATTTTCTCAAATATCATAGAAGATTTTTTTTCTAACATTGATGATAGTTTGATGCCATGTGAACCAACAACATGTGATCAACCTATTCAAGTAAAAGAGGCTATTGTAAAGAAGAGGAAAATGCTTTTCAGCCTATGAAAGAGTACAATATGAACTTATTTGATGAACGTCCCCATTTTGTAGAGGAGGAGTTGTATTCTATCATGGACGAAGAACATAAGGAACAATGGTTTGAGGACTTGTTTTCAGTAATCCAACAAGAATATCAGCTCCTTGATGTGGTAGATCCAACCATTGAACACATTAATGGTTTCTTTTTAGAAACTATTATAGATGATGCAAATAAACAAGATTCCCTTTTCATGGAAGAGTTGAAAGAAGATCAATAATCTGCATATTACCTCCAATCAACACCTTTTCAAGGAAAAGCTGAAGTTTTTAGAAATCAACAAAGGGGCAACTCAAATTCATTTAATGTTCTTGAAAATCATGAAAAAAAGACTGAGAAAATAGAGCATCAACATGAGGCTGAAAATTATAAATTGGGTGTCAGCACAAGGGGATGTCCTATCAGACACCTGGCACAGTTGGCGCACAATCAAGAAGAGTTACCAGTTGAAGTATTTGCTTGGGAGCAGAAGATTGAACATCAAAAGGTATCAATGCAGGTTGCTTAACCTACTCAACATAGTTGCATGCATCTCTTGTCTAAAGCAGAAAGGGAGGTGGTTTTAATGATTGCAGAGGTGTTTCTTTTGAGCACACAACATTTACTTTTTTTCCATCACTGTTGGACAATTTGCAAGCAAGAAGCACAACCTAAGTTGATGAGAAAAGGTATTTTTTCAACCAACCAGTAAATGGTTATGTTTAAGCACTAAAATTGTTCGTTAGTGTAGGGTAGAGTAACTATTTTTTTCTTTCAATAAGTGCTCATTGCACATTTAGTTTCATTTTAGTTTTTGCTTTCAATAAGTGCAGATGCTACACAGTTTTCTAACTTTGTCTTAAATAGATTTATGATAGTTTCTTTCAATTTTGGTTTGCAGCTGAGTTACAAGTTTTCTGAGTCAAAACAGAGAAAAATGGACTCCATGCCTAATGGATATACAAGGCAACTAGTCTATGGTGTTTAGCAGGTAAACACTCTCCAGAGATCGCCAAATTGTTACCTATTTTTAGCTACAACTCAAAATATGTAGAGTTGAATTGCATTCAGTATTCAAAGGTACACAAGTGGTTACAAAACATTTCTACTAAGTATTCATTGCTGAAACAAATTTGACTACTCTTGAATTTTTAGTATTATTATGCAACTAATTATAACAGAAAAAAATCATGAAATTGCATAATGTTTGTTGTTTTATTCATATTGTACAAACCAAAGTCCCACACAAGCCGTGGGAGTAGCTTAATTTTATTCTCATAATCAAATAATGAATACGAAAAAGAAATGTGCACAACACAACTGAAGATAATAGAGGAATAAGAGAGAAGGTAATTCGTCATTGCCTGGAATGATGAATCATTGTCAAATTTGAAGTCTTTAGTTGTCATGTCTCCAAGTTGCAGTAGCTCCGAGCTCCAAATACATCTACAAGATTGTAAAAAGGTGGTGTTAGAACAATGATGAATCAAGTCCTACCTTATGCCTACATTACCAATGAAGATATAATACACATTCAATTAGGCATTCATAAAAAAAAAAATCAAGGAAGAGGCATATGATCAGAAGGCACAAAAGTCCAATGGAAGTATCCAGCTTCAATTATTTTGCTAACTAGTTTGTTTCATGTGTAGGTCACAGGTTTCATCTATTTGTTGCAGGTTTTTTATTTCAGCATGTGGAGTAAAATGTGGCTCCCACAAGGGTTGAGCCCAACATGTTTGAACAAAATAACATCTTAGCTAAAGGAGAAACTCATTGAATGTTTATAAAAGCTTAAGCATTGATCGTTTATGCAAATCAAATCCAAGTGAAATGAAGTAAGAAACACAAAGGAGCAATGACAGGAAGTCACATTTTTAAGTGTTTTCAGTAAAGAGAGAAACAAATCTCCTCCTTTTATCATTTTCAAAGGGTTTTCAGGACATTAACCAAAAGAAACACAACAATATTTGCATAAAATGAATGAGAAATGGATAGTCATATATATGCATAAGGCTTCTCTTTACATACCATTATCATACAATAATAGTTTAGATGGCTCTTCTTATGACAAAGAATCAGGATTACACCACAAAGATTCACTATTGGAATCATTGCCAACTTGAAGATTCAGGATAAGTAACACTCACATAGTCAAAGGGACAATTGCACTTAGTTCCTTAAGAATAGTCACTATAGTAGGGTAGCTATCAAATGATAAAAAATAAAAATCATATCTTGAGGATAGTCATTTATACAAGTCAATGTCAGGTACAAAAGGAACAATAATCATTATCAAATATTGTTGTTTTTATCAAAACCATCTATTGGAAGGGTTAAAAAGTCACATTGGTCACACCCATTGTTGCCATTTAAAATAGTGAAATTTAAATGATAATGTTATATGCACCAAATAATTCTAACTTAGGGGGGTTAGTGCAATGGATCATGTCATAGGACCTCTGAAAAAATGTTGACAACATTATCAAATTGATAAGTGCAGTTATAAAATAAAAGACAGTGTTATTGAAATGTCATCAAAGAACAGTGATATTGTACCAACGGGTGCTTTTAATGTGATTTCATGCATACCGTGTTTTAGGAGATGAATATGAAAGAACACTGTCACTTGGAATTAAACAAAATACTATGCATCATGAGGATATTTTACAATGCATAGGAATTCATATGAAAATCATAAAACTGTTTGAAGTTAATCATTGAATGGGATAAGGGAGAAATATAATTTGTGCAATGCAAGTTAGAGGGACAGTACTTATGCTTAGCCTAAAAGACTGCATTGACATCAACAAGAATGCCATAATGACCTTACATTTAGGAAGGAGGCAGTCCATGCATTCTCACAACCAAGCAATATAAGAGACTGCATTGCATTGTGATGAAAATATAAAAAAGAATCTCCATACAAAGCATGAGGAGGAAGTCTTACTAGAAATCACAATTAGTAAATGGCAGAAGGAGCATAACTTGGAGACATACATTCACCATTGGATTATGTAACATTGAGACTTAAGAAGTAGATGGGCAGTCCTTTGTATCATGAGAATAGCAGGTGAGTAGAGATCTGATAGACTCATCAAAAATTATAGAAAACTGTGTATAATTTTTGAAGTCGCAACCATAGAGAGTCAAGGAAAAGCTTCAATACCTAGAAAGATGTATACATACCAAACTAGAACTCGAGTTTTGCTGATAATATGGAGAAGCTATGGTCAATGGGCTTTGAACCCATACATCCTCTAAAAGAATAAATACATAACAAATGTAGATATTTCAAGTATGTAGTTTTCCATGGCTGTGATCAGGAAGAGTTTTCCTTTCAAATTATTATAAACCCATAGGATTTTGCTTCAAAACCTCATCATATGAAGAAACATAGTCAAGAATCGTGGATGGTGTAAGATAAAAGAGGCATTACCTTGTATTTTTTTCGCAAAGAAGAAGAGATTTTTCTATAGGCCACAGGGATGTCACCTTTTTGGAATTCTTAAAACTCAAGAGCTAGTTGCCACGAAAACTAAAGGTCATTAAGCAATGAAAACAAAGCTGAAGGATATCAGAAAATGATGAAGCCGTGACCAAGAAGACCACAAAAGTAAAAATGCTTCAAAATGAAGGAAGATTCCAATTTTTTGTTTGAGAAAACTTACCATACATGGTGACATGAATCTTCCAGAAGCAACAAAATGGTGAACAATCAAGCTCATAGAGACCCCATTCACTTGCAGCCAACATCAAACCCTAGGTGAGCATGGAGGTAACTTGAGAGAGGAGCACAAGAAATTGATACCAGAGAATTAACTGCAAACCCTACCTCATGGCAGCTGGCGCAGAGTGATTTGCTCTCGAAGCTTCCTCAACAAGGCACAAGTCAAAATGCATGTGAATAGTGATTAGGGTTTCTCCCTTTTTTCCTTTTACCATCGGTTGATGCCTAATGATGGGATTTTTACTTATATTTTGAAATTAAAATCATTATTCCAATCTTCCCCATGGCCATGACTTAAAGGTCAATGTTCCTAATGATGGAGCTCGAGAGTTATAAGGAGGTTTGATTTATTTTTTGCAAACATAATTTTATTTTATTTTCCCCTTCCAATACTTATTGTAAAGTTTTTTTCAAAACTTTATGAAAACAATATTATTAATCGTTTTAATTGATTTTTTGAAACAAATATTATCAAAAGGGGGTTAATATAAAAAAAATTCAGTTACATGCATGTGAAGTGGAGATATTGCATGATTTTTAGTTTTTCATGCATGAGGTGAATTGAGTTACATCTTCAGTTGGAGGAGTATTTTTGGAGTTCTTTTGGATCAACATGCATGGTTGACCATTTACAAATGGTGAGAATTCAGTTAGCTCCAGTATTGAGCCATTGTTTCAATAATTTTCATCTTTGCTCATGAATGGAAGTTTGAACCTTCAATTCACTTTCAGTGCCACCTCCATGCATGTTTGAGCCATTCTGAGTTACTTTTTAGTTACATGTTGTGTGACACAAAGTTTTGAGCTGATTAAGCTCAGTTTGCAGCAATGGCGGGCCCTCTTTTTCCATATTTTCTTTTTTCCTTGTGAGAGGACACTTCAAGATAATTTTGACTTCAGTTCTCATTCAGGTCCACCTCTTGGCTGCTTTATGCATGCCTATATTGTATATATTGGAAAAATTTATTCCTTTTCCTTGAGTTCTTGATTTCATTTGCCTTTGCAACTTTTACAAAGAGGATTTCTTGTAACTCATTTTCAATTTCAGATTAATATATTCAGCAAGTTCTATAGGTTATCAGACATTGTTTATTGCAGAATTTCCTTCTAAGTGTTTTTTCAAAACGAATGTTTCCCTTCTTAGATTCTGATTTCTTGTGTGTTACAGTGATTTGATGCAAGTTTATTGTGTTTTGTTTATAAACCTTTAAATTTTTGTCTCACTTACCTTTGCATGTGCATAAAAGGTAGTTTGTTACAGGTTATTAATTGTGCTTGTAAAGTATATCTTTTCTTTCAAATTGTGAAAACCTTGTTTTCCTTTGTGAGAGAGAGATTCAACAGAGCCTTTTAATGAATTAATTATGTGAGTGAAATGCCTAGATTAGGTTGTGTTAATAGTTTTAGAGAAGCCTAGCTGTGTTTAGGTCTGCAAGTCATTTTTTTTTCAGTGAATTAAAATATTTTAGTTTCCAGTTTCATATAATTTTTAGTCTTTTCCCTTTTCCAAGCAAGTTATTAAGTCCATAATCAGAAAACCAAATAGGAAGCCAGCCTAGAATCTGGAGGTGTAGTTCCATATAGGGTTCCCACAACTTAGAATTAGTCCAATGTTACATAGGATTATAGAGCTTTTTTAGCTTTGCATGTGGGTGCAAATCCCTGTGATAACAATACATACACCTATATGTATATATAATATATATACAAAGAATTCAAATCAATAATTTTAATTGGGGAAATAATTCTTTTCCAAAAAGATCAGCTATAGGAAATTTTCTCAAATACATCCGAAAAGCCAACATACAACAAATACAGACGAATTTTTGAAAATAAAAACAAACACAGAGGATTGTTTTACATTTTCCCAGACAACAAATCTTAAGAGAAAGAACAATAAAATTCTCACAAATAAATTTTACAAGAAATTTCCCGAGAAGCTTTAAACCTATAGGAAAACTTTCTATAGAAAACTAAATTTCTTTCTGAGGAAGATTTTCTTTCCAGATCCCTAATTGTATTCTTTTGGGTTCTTCTATGTTCACAATAATCCCAATTTACAATTTGCAATAGTTTCCACAAGGAATCTCATCTCCATAGAGGATTTTATTCTATAGAGGATTTCATTTTCATAGAGAATATCACATACGACATTTACAATTTAAAAAGAAAACTCAAACTTTAAAACTTGCATAGACAATCTTTTCTAGAGAGTAATCTAAACTAAGAAGCTTCTCCAAAATAAAACTAACAAAAATTAAAGGAAGAACCTGCACTCCAACGCCTGTGAAGAGGTAAATTGAAGTAGCACCTCCTCCATAGATCCAAGTATTTTCTCCCAAATAAATGAAAGCTTCCTCCAAAACAATAACAATTCCCAAACACAAAAACTTTTCCCGAGAGTAACTTTTCAAAAATTTCTAGAACACAAAACTTTTCCCAAGAGTAATTTTTCCAAAAAAATTCCAACAACATACAATCACAAAAATTTTATCTTCAAATCTTTTCCCCAACACACAAAATATCCTCTATGCTTCTTCCGTGAAGAATCTCCTCACTTCTTCTTGTTACAACCACAAATTTCTCCCCGTGAGTAAATTTTCTAACAACCTCATAAATTTCTCTACCACATGTTGAATACCAAAATATCTTTTGAAACCAAATTGCACAAAATCCTCCAGATATTTTAAGAATTAAAAAAAATTAATAATTCTAAAATATTTAACATTTCAAATTTAACTTAATTAAACTAATTTAATTAATTAATAAATAATATAATCCTAAGATTAGACTATTTACCAATTAAATTAAATTCATTAATTAATTAATTAACAATTTCTAACATTAAAATCAGATTAATTTAATAATCATCTTAAATAATAAAATCCATTAAATTACCTTTTACAAACTTTGCAACATAATAATTTCACAGCAAAATTAAACAACATTAAACAAATGAAACTAACTTGACCTTACGACACACTATGTCTATGGTAATGGCTTGACATAGGAATCCTAGCTACTATTTCACAATCAACATTACCATTGGGCAATGGACACGCTCAAACTTGTGAAGCCAGGTGGAGTCAATGTCCCATACCTACAAACATGTGAACAAGGCATATATAGAACATGCATATATACATCATAATAAAACACACCGTGAAGAGGGAATCGCGGAATCGTAGGGCACTCACAAGCGAGTGGTGCAATTCCATCCCCTTCACCAATATAATATTACAAGACTGACGATTCTAACATCAATATTCTAGTCATGTGCATATAACAATATTATTTCAAAAAACCATTATGCTAATAAAAATCATGTCATACTAATAACATCAAAATAAGGTTCCATCACATCATAACACAAAATCCACATTGCCCTAAAGTTAGTGATCAAAAATAACAAAGCATCATAGTCTAAACACTAGAGAAAAATGGAGGGGTGTTACAATAAGGGATAAGGTCAAGGAAGAGATAGGGAGTGCAAATTCTCAAAATTCGTATTTTTTTATTTGTTGAGGAAGAACTACCAATAATCATAAAGGGGCCCAATTTGAAAATTACTATGACAATTTCATAATCATCAGGTTCATTGCACAAACATTACTATTAATTTCAAAACCATCAACACAATTGTGCGACCTTTTGATGACTACACGATCATTATAAAAGATTTACAATCACCACCTAGATATTACTAGTTGTTTAATCATAGTTGCTAATTAATTTTTTATTCATAATGTGGCTTCAAGTGACATTTATCATCCTTAAATATGAAATATTCACCCATGTGTGATGGTATCTCTCTTCAAATGAGCAACAACATCATCATCCACAAGATGGGAAGTAGAGTTTCTAGGAAGAGTTGGAGCTGATTTTATCACTTGTTTTTCATTCATACATTTGTTATCAATACTTATTGAAACTAAAAATACTATAGCTATTAATTTGTTATGCAATTTTCAATTAAAGATTATAAAATAATCAATCAAAATTATTCTTATAATTTAATTTTATAATATTTTAAAATCATTCTTATAAATTCAAGGAAGAGATTTTTATTGACATATATTCACTAAAATACTATGCACATCATTCTCGATTTTTTTTCCAGTAAACATGGATTAAGCACCTAGGGGCTACAAAATAAAGACCAAAGCCCAAATTATGGTAAAATTGAGCTCACTTAATCCATATTTATCTAAACATATTTAATATAATCTAGCTCTAAGTTAGAAAATTGACATAAAGGATCAAAAGTACCTTCTAACATAGGGAGATCAAAGGCTACCATCGAGTAGGGCATGATAGTTTTCATAACTTCTCATTACCAAGATATAAAACAAAATAATTTAATTGCTATATATATATATATATATATCATCTACATTGAATAGAAAAAATAAAAACCATAAGTGAACCTATATTAGACTTAGATAAATCATTTATCTCCACACAGATAAATGTATGTAGGTATATCTTATATTAAATTAATTATCTTCTTATAAGAAACAAAAAAATTACACACAATCTTTTCTACCCTCATAAAAAATAAACTTATAGATTCCTCTTAGAACAATGCATGACCTTTATATACATCCTCAACCAAAAAGGGACCTTTAATCCACAAGGTTCCCTATAAATTATCTATATTTCTGTAATAAAAATATAAAACAAACAACTATAGATACATTAAAAAATCAACAATTTATTACTAGGATGTTACCATAATGTTCTATGACCCTAGTGAGACCAACAAATTTGACAAGATGATTCACCCATAGATTTATACATATTTTTACAATCACAATATGTAGACTTTAGTGCCTCCATAAAATACTCATCATAACATGACACTTTAGATACTACTATATTAATAAGAATTTCACATGTAGGACATTTCCTAGAAGAATTGGGCATTTGAAATAGTAATTTGATTTCTTATTATTATGTGGAGATTCTTAATGAGGTATTTTAAGTGAACATCCACTTGGACCTTCATATTTTCTATATATTTATGTACCATAAAATACCAAGTTGATATTGATAGCACTGCTGCACACTCAAACCTAAGGTAATTCAAAACAAATTATGATGACTAATAGGCTTCCTAAGGTCTATCATGATTTTGACAATGGATTCTTAAATGATGATGCAATCTTCCCATCCATTTATTTGAAAATCCCCCACATCCTTAACATCTAAATTTTGAGATCATGATTCACAATATCCTTGCTAATGTTATCAATAAATATTTTAGAGCTTTGTGGTGCATTGATTCTACTAGTGCCAAGGATATTTAACATTTATTTATCCACTTTTACTCCTAATTTATTATTTAAATTCTTTGTTCCCTCTAAATTTTTAATACATTTCTCAATGCACTCCTAAAGAACAATAATGAAATAGTATAGTGATAGAAATATCCACTAACACACATTAGATATTAAAATTAGCATGAATAAAGTTAACCACCACCCATAACCATTATAGGATTAAGTGGAATTATATCACTTTCAATCTACAATATGTACAAATCATAGGTAGTGGTAGCTAATAATATCATCTATGCACTTCTGATGCAAAGTAGGGGTACAAAATAGCCTATTGATACCATATTTCACAATAATGGTTTCAGTCTCTTCTCAAGGTTCAATGGAACTCATGACATGGAAAAATTCTTCAGTTATGACAGTCCTCTCAATATGCAAAGGTGGCAGACCTCTCAAGTTTTTGGGATGGCATGGAAACCCCTTAGACAACATAGGATGATGATATAGATGACATCATATATTTTCAAGGTTTTTTCAATCACCAAATGCATGGGAAGGTTCAAGGTAGCCACACTCAAGGGAATAGTCTATGAGACAATCATATGTTTCTTGCACACACATGTAGTATTCGATCAACAATGGAAAAGGTCTCTCCAATAAACAAAAATGGTTTAGACATCAAAACCTTCTTGTTACAATGCATATCAACCACCTTCCAAGCTTCCAATGCCAAGTGTAATGCCCCACCAAGTAACCCTAAAGGAAGTTGTAATTAACATCTTAAGCGAACTAATTTTTTTTTTTTATAAAGTGCATTTAACATACACATTCACTTAGTAATTAACAACAACCTCTAAGGCTACAAGCTTAGGATTACTTAAACCCACACATACAAATTACATATAACCATAACATTAAACTTTATGAAATAAACATCATACATCATAAGAATACCACATAACATAATAAGATAATCAACCAAGATACAATCTCATAATCATTAACTTAATCCAATAGTTACATCACTCATTCCCAAAATGTGGAAATAGTACTCAAGGTTACAATTACAAAATTCCACCCCATAAACATAAGAGGGATAAAATAACTTATACAAGTTAAAATTTTACAATGCAAGTAATTACAACAAGAACCGCAAGCTGTCCATCTGGATGTCTCACCACCAAGTACTGAAGATAGATGGGGACCCAATGGTTTTGGTGCATGTTCCACCCAACCAAGTGGTACCCAAAGGCCCACCCCCCATGCTAGGAGATAGTAACAATGTAACATGGACAAAGATCTACAACCACTAACCAAAGACAGACTCATACTGACTCAAACTGATATAACCAAACAAATGAACTGACAAGTACAACTCAATCACCATACAAGTACAAATCAAGTACAACTCCAACATCACTGACATAGGTCACATTGCTTCCAGACATAATATTAATCAAGTATGTTCATAGAACCATACACATAAAACAATTAACAACAGTTGTCCTAGATAGAGTGGCATCGCATAGTAGTCATGAGATCTCCTCTGGGCATCCTTCATAGGCTCCGGTAATCCTGGTGGCCTCAACCGAATCCCGACACTCATACTCACTCATGCGGCATCAAATACCTCTCATACTGACAAGATAAATAACTATGCCATTCCAAACCTTCTCACTCATCCCAAGTCTATATGAGCCCTTGTGTCTATGAGTGAGGATTAAATTATCTTGATTAGTGTGAATTGCATCCTAATAATCTAAGTACATTAATTTAATTATCACTTGATTATCTCACTTCTGAAGGTTACCCGGTTTACCACTTTGGGCTCCGACCCCTAACAAAAGCCACTCTTCTATTCAACAACACACACCCAAACAATCCACCAAGGGAAACACAAGTGCATATCAACTAGGTATCATAATCCACTCCAAAACAATGAGGAAACAAAAGATAGAACTCACTCCAAACATCTTGGAGGCAACAATCACATAGTCCACTCCTTTCATAGGAGGTACAAAAGATCCCCATTCAAGGAAACTGAGTAAACTGAAAAGACATCATGCACTACCCAAGGGAAAACAATTGGATGACATAAAGGTTCAACAACTCTCATCCTCTAAGTTCTCCTGGAAGACTTATAATTTAGGATTAACACTAAATCCCAAAACCAACAATGCAACTTGACGACTTAGCAACAAAAACATTCAAGTCATTAATCAAATATAATATTTGGATTTCCTAAATCCATACTCATTCAATAAGTAGTATTGACAAAGTCAAAGACACGATAACTAGATCATCTAAAATAATCATAACCCCTATTTCCCCTTTCATTATTGGAAATCTAAAACAATTAAACTTACTTCCCTTTACTGAATACAGAGAATTAAATCCTTTAAGATAATCATGAGGAAGATACTACTTTTGGATATACTAAATCCATATCTCTTTCATAATCCAATCACAATGATTCAATTAATCTAAATAGAAATTAATAAATAAAATAATTGATTGCCTCATCAATAAAACAACTTCTTAATTTACTTTTAAATCGACACAAATCCATGCAAGTAAACTCTTTCCATTTCCTAACAAAATCTTACATTTCATTCAATTTCCTATTTAGAACATGCAATCACTTTAATATAATAAAATATCGTTTCTCTGCCTATTTACCCATATACACTAATCAATCCATTTTAAATCTCTATTCAATTTCCTATTTAGAACATGCAATCTCTTTAATATAATAAAATATCGTTTCTCTATCCACTTACCCATATACACTAATCAATCCATTTTAAATCTCTATTCAATAATATATTGCATACATCTTATTAAAACGAAATACGATAATGAATTTATCTTTAACATATTTTTATATGCTCCATATTATATATACACCAAACATATATATTAATAAACTCAATTATATAGATTCTTTATTATTCCAATCACAATGATTAATTTGCTCTATGGAAATAAAACATAATAACTATTGACCTTTCAAAATTAATTGAAAAAAAACTAAATAAGTGCCTTTATAATAAATGATAGACTAGTTCAAATAATTTAAGTCGAATCCATTGTTTTCCTTTAAAATTAACATAAATCTTCTACAATAATTCTTTTCAATTTCCTAACCCAAACCTTATATTTCTTCTAGTTTCCAACAACACCCTATGTTAATCTCATCTAAAAGTTTCCCTTTCCAAACTCTTATTACATACATTCATTTATTCAAACCATAAAATATACATTCTCAACAAATAAATTGTTCAAATAGAAAATGATTAAATTAAAATAATTAATTGTCTCTGCATAATAATCAATTCCTGAATTTACTTTTAAAACAACACGATCCCATGCACTACCAAGAGAATTCACAACAGGTTGACATCACAACGACAACCCTCACAAACAACAGACCATCTGGAAGACTTATAAACTAACAGGTATTCAACCCATTCTCAAAGCATAAACACGAAAGACATAATCATTGAAGGCAATAGAAGAATCTACATTTGGATACTCTAAATCCATTTCTCATTTCATTATGTACTTCATTATATCGATAAAACTGAATTAACAATTCATCTTTTCAGATAGGGGAAAAATTACACTAATATTTTATTCTCTAATTGTTCTTAACAAAATAAGTATTTTCAACTATAACTCAAAACATTTCGCTTTAAATTAAATAACCAATTACCTTTGTAAATTAAATCATTATAAAATTAATCAAATTAACATTTGGTCTCTTCCATAACATATTGTGTTAAAATAAGATCAATATTTGAACTATAACCCAATATCATATATATATTTTTCCAATTAAATCAAATTAATAATTGGACCTTTTACACATGAATTTAAATTCCACAATTAAATTTTAAATTATGCATTCTTTAAATCAAATATTTAACTCCTTCAATTAAACTTTAACATGCCATTTTAAAATAAACAATAATTTCCCCATACGTTTATAATTTTAATTCCATTAATCTAATATACAAATTTTATTTAAAATAATATAAATAAATATAATACTTTAATATTATAAATTATAATATAAAATATTATTAAATAATATTTTAATATTATAATAACAATACATAAAATATTAATATTTATAAATATCAATTTATTATTATTTTATTATCAGAGCAACCATGAGAAAATAACTTAACATCAGTCTCGTGTTTCAAGCATAACTCAAAAACTACGATCTGGGTATTTGCGATTTTTTGACAGGGATAAGAAAATTCCAAGATGCAGAAACCCTTTAAATTTCCTGACAACCTAGTTTGTGTAAGTGGAGTTATACGTGACACAACCAGACCATTTTACCATGAAAATATAACTACCTTGCAGATTTTAAAATCCGATTTTTAATAATAAACAAAAGTTTTCATTTTCTAAAAACATTCTAAATGCATTGTTCAATCTCTATGTTTGATTTCAATAACAACATAATCAATTTCCCCAAATAATTCAAATTCAATTGAGGTTTTCACAATTTTCACTCAAGAATTTTCACAAGCAAAGGCTGTAAATTTATTTAATTTTTTTCTTCTAATATCAAATTTGTTTTCTAAAACAGATTTAACAAACAAATCTTTAATCACTACTATTTAAAAAAAAACAATCAAGAACAATAAAACACAAAGAGGAAAACCTGGTACAAGAAGCTACAGGAAGAGATGAATTTCTGATGCAAGCCTCCTCCAATGAATCCAATCCAAAACCCAACAAATGCAAACGATCTTTCCTTCAATCAATTCTACAATCAAAACTTTCTTCAAACCCTTCTTGTGCAATTTTCCAAAATTTCTTCTCTGCTGTAAAAAAGTATTTTTTTCTAAAATTTTTCTGCCCTAAAATTAAAACATGTATTTCTTATAAATCAAAAATACCTAATTCAACCCTAATTCACATTACATGCAAATTAGATATTTCAATTTCAATTTCAATTTTCGAAATCCCACTTTCAATTTAAAATGCAATTTCAAATAATAAATTAATTTTCCAAAGTTGAAACTCATTTCCCAAGTAAACATTTAATTACAATTTTTAATTTAATTCCCACACGTTGAAATTAAATTCCAAAATTAATTTTAATTCTTTTATTCCCTTTCATTTTCTTGCATCACGTTTAATTAATTAATTAAATTATTTATTAACTAAATTCAACCCCCTTGGATTAAATTTAATTAATTAAATAAATTAAATATAATTAATTAATTTAAATATAAAATTTTATCCACATTGCATAATTTAAATTAAATAACCATCAACATGATTTAAATGCAATTATTTTAAATATTGATTAAATAAATATGCACCTTTCAGAATCAAATAATATTAAAATAAGGTAAATTATGATTCAACAACCACAACTGATGACACACTAAGGCAAGGGCATAGACTTGACACATGTTACCTAGCTACTATCTCCCATTCAACTTAACCGTTGGATCGACACGCTCAAACCTGTGAAACCAAGTGGAGTCGATGTCATGTACTTGCAATCCTGCAACCAAGTAACCAACATCATACAATATATCCAGCATATAATACACACCGTGAAGAAGAAATTACGGATTCGTAGGGTGCTCGCAAGCGAGTGATGCGAACCCGTCCTTTTTACTAATACACTCATCAAAACTGACACTTCCATCATAATTCCAATAATCTCATAATAACATCTCATGTTAACTCTACTAACAATATTAAACCATTAAAGCATGTGAAACACTAATTAGGTCAACACATCACACAATAATAGTTATCGCTCAATAATAGCGATCAAAACATCATAACAAAATGTATCCAGTATCAAAGTAACTACAACCAAACATAGCATAAAGCAACTTGAACAAGAAACAAAATGGAGGGGTATTACACCAAGACTTTGGCATTCATTTCCAATGCAAGGGCTTTTGACCATAAACAAGGCAAAAGCAACTGACTGTCAACAAATTTATCTTTACACGTGCATTGTCCAAGCCTCAACTCTTGGGGAACATTAGAATACACCAGGAAAAACTTCTATACAATATGGTTTGATTTGATCATGGTGGGAACATGAGATATTGCATTTTGAATGCTCTCTGAAACCCTAGGCAGGGTTTAGAGCAACCTCCACTAAATTATTGATATCTCGCTCAAGAATTTATGAATTTTGCAAAAAAAACCAAAATAAATCTAAGACACTCCTCTAAAATATACAATCACCATTTCATCTATACAGTGCACCAATAGTTCATACAATGTGACATAAATTGAAGGAGTAGGGAAAATACAAAAAAATGGATGTGCAAAAAGAGCTTTCATTCACCAAATCTCATCCCAAACTTCATCCCAGAGAGTACAAGGCTTATTGGAGTTTTTAAAACCATATGAAAACTACCTCTAACCATATTTTGGTTATTTTCTTAACATATCCTCAATTACACTTTTTTTTGCAAAAAGTTGTAAAGTTGCTTAACAACTTTTGTGCAACTTTTACAACATGGAAATTTTTGCATAACCTTGCACCCAAAAACTCAATAATGACTCAAACTGACTCAAAATGGCCTAAGAAACCTTATTATAGGAAATAAACCCTTACAAGACAAAAAACCAAAAATTGATTACATAAACCCAAGGGTGGCCCTTCACCATACTCCCTAGGGGAGAAAAAAAGAACTCAAGTTCCACTTGAGTTAAGACCTGCAACATTATATCCATGTATGATTATGTCATTCTCAATAACCCAATTGGCATCCTCATGAGGTAGACCCTTCCACTTAAAAAAATACTAAAAATAGGCCTGGCTTCTTGGCGTTCTGAGTTCCTTGGTGTCTAAGATACACTCCAATCCTGGTGGAAGGTCTTGGACCCAGTCATCACCTGAAAATGCTTGGGAACCTATATCATTACCTGCAACAACATCCACTTGGAAAGAGTACAAATTAAAAACTAAATCTGCAACCTTCAAATCAATTGCTCCCTTGCTCACAACTGCCCTTTGCTTGCATCTGCTACCTCCAACTTGTAACTGATCCCTTTCTTCTTTATAGATTGCATGCATTTCAATAGTACCTTTTTCTCCTTCAATGGATTATTTTATTTTGGCCTTAGGTTTCCCACCCCTCAAGTTTGCAATCTCAACCAGAGCATCATGTCTTCTCTCTTTATCTCCAACCATTAGGACTTCAAATGTTTCTTGATTAGTTTTACTATTCTCTTCCAAAAGAAGTAAATCATCACTAACCTCCAATATCTCCTTGTGTAATGCCTGTAATGAATGTGTATTTTATTCACCCTCAATGGAAAACAAAAAAGATTGAGTCCTTCTTTCCTTTTCAACACCATCAATGCTCGTATTTGGAAGGGTCTTGGACTAAAAATCAACAACACAACCTATATCATCCTAACCTGCAATGTTTAATGGTGCTCTCTCCCCTAGATCTGCATAATCAATGGCCTTTTCCTTTTCTCTGTTCATATTAGTTTGCAAAACAACAAATTGAACCTCTACTTTGGAATTGAGCCTCTCAAACTCATCCTATACTGGATTATATTCACCAACCTGCAATGCAAAGATAATTGGGGCTGCATCCTCACATTCCAAATACCAATGCTTAGTACCTTCAATGACATGGAAAGGTGTATCTTCCCATTCTAGAAACCCTACATGAGGACTAGTATCTCTCTTTGGAGTTCCATCTATTATCAGATTAGCATGCCCCTTCAACAAATTTTGAAGCTCCAATGGTAACTGATCAAGCCTAGTTTTTGTCATAACAGTCTAAGGTCTATTCATGCTTGCAAAGCCTTTGTCTTCCTTTTCTATGATTTGTACAAACTCCTTTTCACTCACCAACATAACACTAGAACCCATTTTTGATTCTTGGCTTTCCTCTTTTAATGGTGTAAGGGTGTATAAAACTCCATCTTTCAGTATGACATATGGGTTTTTCCTACCATCATGCTTGGAATTCCTATCACATTTCCAAGGCCTACCCAAAAGAAAATGATAAAAATCCATTGGAACTATGTCACACAATACCTTATCCTTATATCCCCTATGTGAAAATCTACCCAGCTTTGTTCATTCACTAGTACTTGTTGCCCTTTGTTTAACCAAGACACCTTGTAGGGAGTGGCATGAGGTAACCTTTGTAATTTAAACTTCTCTAACATTTCAAGAGAAACCAAATTATTAGTAGTACCAGAATCAATAACAACCTTGCAACACTTACCTTGGATTTTACATGTAGTCTTGAAGACTGACTTTCTCTTTGGTGGTTCTTTCTTCATTGGCCCTTTTATTACAGTTATTCTCATAAAAAAAAACTCTCCAATCTCTGATTATTTAACATGTGGTGAATAATGTACACTCTCAACATCATCTCCACCTTTTGCAATCTGATTTCTTCTTTCACTTCCAAAAGAAGTAGATGACTACTCCTCAGGGAATTGCCATGCTTGGTGGCTTGCAAACTTATTGCATTTATAGAACTTCCCAAAATATCCAGTTGAACCTCCTCTATTTCCAATATACCTCTAAAATCTTATCTTATTCCCCTAAAACTGCCTCTTGAATCTGCAACCTATTCTTGGGTATTGCTTGTATCTCCTTGACTCCCATGTGGCTAGCATGAATCAAAAAATGACCCTCTTCCTCTAAAATTCCTTCCTCTACCCCTGCTTTTCTTTTCTTGTCTTCTCCTCAACTTATCTTCGGCCCTTATGGCCAATTTATAACACTCTTCCATTGTTCTTGGGCTTGTGAGACTTAATTCATCTTGTAGGTTGTTTCTCAACCCATTGATGTATCTTTCCACTTTTTCCACATCATCTTCTACGTGGCTTGCCTTTATACTCAATTTGTAGAACTCCTTTGTATAGACCTTCACATCCATATCTTTTTACTTAAGCTTTTGAAGTTCTTTGTATAATTGAATGAAATAGTCACCGGGTAGGAATTTTCCTTTGAGTTTGGCAACCATCCTATCCCAAGAGGTGATTTTACATTTTCCCTTTTTCCTCCTCTCATCTTGCACATAGTCCCACCAAAGTAAGGCATGTCCCTTCAATTTTTTCTTGGCCAACTTCACTCTTTGTTCTTCTAGTACATCTTTATATTCAAAATAGTTGTCTAGTGCTCCTATCCAATCTAGGATTTCCTCACTGTCCAAGTTTCCTTCATACACTGGTAGATTCATCTTTATCTTGGGACCTTCTCCTTTGACTTCCTTCAATAGCTTTGCTAGTTTAAAGTCATCAGGATCCAACTCTTCTTGGGACCCTTCTTGGGAGTTTTCCTCCTCCCCTTCTTATTCTTCTCGGTCACTCAAATATCCTATGACCACTCCTATTCTCTGAATTGTTTAAACTGCAACAAGCCTAGCTTCAAGGGTTTCTATCAACTCCCTCATTTTTCTCATCTCTCTTGCATGTTTCTCCTTCAACTCGCTCACCTCTCTAGCAATTGGATTCCCTTTTGGAGGCATCCTTGCTTCTCTTCACTTCAAATTTTCCCTCTTCAGACCAACCTATGATCTGATACCAAAATGATGGAGAGAAGAGGTACAAACTAGACTATTGATACCATATTTGACAACAATGGGTTCACTCTCTTCTCAAGGTTCAATGGAATTCATGACAGGGCAAAATTCTTTAGTTATGATAGTCCTCTCAATATGCAAAGGTGGCAGACCTCTCAAGTTTGTGGGAAAACATGAAAACCCCTTGGAAAACATAGGATGATGATATAGATGACATCATAGACATTTCAAGGTTTTTTCACACCAAATTCATGGGAAATTTCAAGGTAGCCACACTCAAGGGAACAGTTTGTGGGACAGTCATATGTTTCCTACACATAGGTGTAGTATTCAATCAACAATGGAAAAGGGCTCTCCAATAAACAACAATGGTTTAGAAATAAAAAATTTCTTGTTCCAATGTATATCAACCACCTTCCAAGCTTCCAATGCCAACACTTTGGCATTCATTTACAATACAAGGGCTTCTGACCGTAAACAAGGCAAAACCAACCGATTGTCAACAAATTTATCTTCACACGTGCATTATCCAAGCCTCACCTATTGGGGAACATTAGAATACATAGAGATATACTTCTATACAAGATGGTTTGATTTGATCATGGTGGGAATGTGAGATATTGCATTTTGAATGCTCTCTAAAACCCTAGGCAGGGTTTAGAGAAACCTCCACTAAATTATTGATATCTCACTCAAGGATTTATGAATTATGCTAAAAAAAAAACCAAAATAAAGCTAAGACACTCCTCTACAATATACAATCACCATTTCATCTATATAATGCACCAATAGTTTGTACAACGTGACAAAAATTGAAGGATCAGGGAAAACATAGAAAAATGGACGTGCAAAAAGAGCTTTCATTAACCAAATCTCATCCCAAACTTCATCCCTAGAAGTACAAGGCTTATTGGAGTTTTTACAACCATATGAAAACTACCTATAACCATGTTTTTGTTATTGGATTAACAAATCCTCAATTACACTTTTGTTTGTAAAAAGTTACAAAGTTGCTTGACAACTTTTGTGCAACTTTTACAACATGGGCATTTTTGCATAACCTTGCACCCATTAACTCAATAATGACTAAAATTGACTCAAAATGGCCTAAGAAGACCTTATTACATGAAATAAACCCTTACAAGATGAAAAACAAAAAATTCATTACATAAACCCAAGGGTGCACCTGGAACCAAGGGTGCCCCTGCACCAACTCCCCATATTAATAAAAAAAAATCACTTCCTTTGTATGGAGAATCAACCTTACATTCCCCTCATTCTCAAAAATTTACTACATAATTAATCTTTATTGGAAAATATCTTTCCTACATATTATGTATATCTTAGACTAATACTAATAATTTATATATTATAGTTTTTAATTAAAACACATAATATAAAACAAACAAAACTACTATTATAAAGTTCTCATAATGGTTCCCTAAAATCTTGGGCACATTCTATAGAAATTTATACCTATAATTTTAACTTGTTATATTTATCAATTTTAGTTATAGCTTCTAAACAATGATGTACTAAATTTAATATTTATTTGAATAAAATTTCTCATTAATTTTATACAAGATAATAAACTATATTAAATGTAAGATAATTTAAAATAATTATAATATATTATGATTTATTTCTATAAATAACATATTTTCACTAACTAAATAAATTATAATAACAAATTAAATATAATACCAAATAGTAGACAAAACTTGTTAGTTTATGCAACCAAATACCAATAAGTAATATTAGATTTGTAGAATAACTATGTTTTAACAAATTTTAAATTAAAATCTTACAAGTACATTTATAATTTTTAGCTCGATAAATTTTAAGTGCAATTAATCTTATAATATATTTATAATTTTAAAATGCATCACAAGCATTGAATTATTTTGAATTTATTTTAGTTATTTCAATATAATATTTTAACAAAATATATTTATTATCTTAAATAATACAAAATCTATATATTTGGAATTATTTTGGTTCTTGATAAATTTATATTTGGGAGGGTGAAAAGTGAATCCTTTTCACAATTTCTCTATTTATTTTGGATACTTTAACCATTTTAATAATAAGGGAAATTTTCCAAAGCTACCAAACATCTCTTATGCTCCTCAAAACATATTATCCTTAAAGTTGATAACTCAACTCAAGACCCAAACATAAGGAGACAATAGACAACTATAATGATGCATATTCTCCTCAACCAATTCCTTGCAATTGATATCATCAACTCAAAATTCAAGGAACATGAGAAGAAAAGACATAAATAATGAATACATTTGAGTAACTAAATGGATAACACCTATGAGATCAAGTTCACAAGTAGGTGAATTGGGAGTGGAGCATGGGATTATTCTACATCTCGAATATAATCTCATCAAAAAATTCATGCTAAACTCACATCTATTTCCAATTTAGGTTCCTCAAACTTTTTACTAAAAATAAGTTAAGAGACTTACTACTCTAATCCATGATCTCCAAAAATAAGAGATCTCACCTCATTCAAATATGATATAGATGTAGAATCAATTATTTTATGCCAAGTAAACTTTAATTATAATATTGTGATAATAAAAATATCACAAGGTAAAATAATCAAAACAATCATCTAGAAAATCACCATAAATATCCATAAAATCTCTCACTAAATGATCAGTATAGACTCGAAAAGTGTACAATGTTGGTCATGATTTACAAACTAAGCCATTACCTATATTCCCACAACAATTGAGAAATTAATCTAGGAAATCCTATCAGCCCCATGATTTACATGTTCACCAAGATCATCTATCTCAATTGATAGGTCCTCTCTAAATGATATTTATCATGTCAATGACATAAAATATTACTCTAGATTCTACCATGGCATAATTAACTCTTCTTGTAAACCAAGGATCATCCATCTTAATTGATAGATAATAATTAATAACTCAAAAAAAGGCTCTAAGAACCTCCATAGAAACATGCTATCTACATCTTCAAAAAGAAGAAGATAAGAACCCTTTGTCAATAGAACTAAAGATGTCAATTAACTCTCCCTAGTCACACAAGGTAGATACAAAGAGCTCCTCTAGACATTAACAACTACTATATAATACCATTAATCACAAAGTGATAGGTCCACATAACTATTAGAGAAACAACTAAAGATTATCCTAAGATACACATCAAATAATGATGAAAATATCCTAATCAAACATAATCCATGGCCCTTATATAATTAAAGAGCATAATTGTAGAACTAGAAAATTGTAAAGTAGAACCAAGATCTCTAACCAAGTAGATAGGATTGAGTATGTAATTACATACAACTCCCACTAAGAAATGATCTCTCTACCTCATAGCAACCAACATACCGATATATGATCCTGACTAATAAATTAAACTAATAGAATCTACATCAATACCATGCAAGATCTATTGGTATGCATATCCCAAATCTAAGTTATCCATGTAATGTGCAAGCATATAGCCCATAAAATTATATAAATCATAGATATTAAATTATTCAACATACATAATCAACTCCACATTAGTAACAAAAAAATAGAGACAACAAAAGATTATATGTAGATCTTCCATGACTTGAAAACACTGGATCAAATCTAGATACTATTTATTACAAATTAATAATAAGATAAAATCAAGAAATCACAATAAAATTTGTGGAAGCCTTAAATAAAAAATTACATACCAAATATTCCACACATAATAATTCCGCAACCCAACTCCTCAAAACCTACACACATAATGCATGTAAATCAACATATAATACCCAAAACACTCTACAGAAACACAGTTAATGACATGACACAAATTCCAGATTTTGACCACATACACTTGACTAACTCACAAAAGTTTGTTTCCAATGCACATACTTCATGAAAATCATAGCAATATTGGACCAATAGATTATAACATTTAGTTAGGTAAATAAATTATTTTGACAATCGTGGTTGGATGTTAAGAAGGAGACATGGAATCATAACATCGAGATAGACTAATTAATTATACTAACACATTTATAATCTGAATACATAATTAGGTCACATGCTATGAAAATAAAATATATAAATAATAATTCCAAATTATTTATGGAAGGATAGGACCTAAATGCTAGACCTATTCCTCAAGGGCTCATCGATGATGGCCTTTCCTACATAACAAAATTAGAGGCTTCATAGTTCACCAACTTGGGCTTGAACCATCATATTTTTGGTTGATCAACAATAGGGTATAACCACTAGGTTTGAATGATACCTTGACATCAATATCAATCATAATCCACTAACACTAATCCACACTATAATAAGATAAAACAAAATCTCGAGATAAAGATTATTACAAAGTACACATAAGATTATTCAAAGTGGCTATAATTAGCAAGACTTAATTGGTGTTGGGGAATCTATATTATTAATATGATAATAACTTGACCAAGAATGATATCTTATGAATATCAAAATAACTCATAAATTGTTAAAAGGATGACCAATATTGTAATAACATTAATTATAATATGAAAAGCTAATGAAAAATCACCAATACAATGATGAGATGTGGTGATAATGGTCAGAAACATGACATCGAATCTACTAGTGACTTCTAATATAAATTAATCATTAAATATTCCAAATATTAATTTATAAATGAATATTATGAATATTAGTACAAGTATTTATTTAAATCCAATTGAGTACCAAATTGGTAGCTTTAATAACTATTAGAAAATAATAAGCATAGAATGGTCCTTAGCAAGAAATATGAATAAACATATATATTTTTAATAATGTTATGAGAATATTAATAATATAATCCTTATAGTTATTAATGACTATCAAGGATATCATTACATATGAAATAAGGTAATTCGCTAAAATCATATGAACATATGGACATAGGGCTATCGTGTCATAAGAGAGACATCAACAATAGGTATAACAATGCCATGGTTATATGAAGAGATGCAATCTCATCAATGATCATCACTCTGGTTGTGTCATTTATATCGTTACTAGGTTTATGCTTATCATTATTATAATATATAGGAGAATTAATTCAATGTAAGACTCATGAACAAGCGAGTTGTATATAATATAAATAGTCACTCAATGCAAGGAAATGCTAATACATTACAAAATAATACATCCACATAAAATCATCATCTCATCTAGATAGGGTATATTATAATGAGAGTATCAAGGATGGAAGTATCACGTGTCCAAAAGAATACTAGTTCATAAACAAAGATACTAATAAGAACATAACAATACTTGATTGACTTTTAAAATAAAGAAAATTTTATTGTTCCATATTCCCTACATAAGCGACACTTAAATTAATGTGGTAAGGTAATTGATCCCACTCAGTTCCCCAACAACTAGATGGTGGTCCTGATACTTGGACTTCCTTCTCACAAGAATAGAAATGTGAGATAATACTAAAGGCTAGCTGATTGGTTCATATTAATGAGGATGCTCACTTACATTAAGTATCGTCGTGAATAAAAAAATGAAATAATAATACATTGAAAAGTAAATATAAATAATAAAAAGGAAAAGATAGAGGAATAAAGGGTTCAATAACCATGCAAATATATTTCTATAAAATGGTTGTATTTATATTATTTTAGCATTAATAGTTTATTTTCTTCTAATAATTATGCCTTTGTGGGACAATTGAAAATCATACTGAACAAATAACTAAAACAAGTCTGTTAAAAACTAATGGAAACTACAAATTATATATAAACATGCAATCTTAAGGTAAGATATGCCATACCCATGATTGATTTTTTTGATAGATGCATTGGAAAGTAAAATATTTATATTGACGTTTGATCTTAAAGTAAGAAATAAAATATTCTTGATTGATTTTTAATGATAGATGCATGATATAACAATTCTTGAGAATCAACCATAGATCAATTGGTGGATAATTCTTGTTGTCCTTATTTGTATGAGTTCATTTGCATTCTATGTTCTTAGCTAAGTATCTCATATTGTAGCTTAAGTTGCAAGCCTTGACAAATCATCTTATTGGCATGTTTTGTTGCCTATATGGATGGGGCATTTGTGCAAGGTACATGGTTCTTTGATGAATAAATTGTTTATATCATTTTCTTTATTTCTCAAAGATAAAGACTTTGCTATTTTTGTTGAAGCAATATGTTTTAGGGGCCTAAAATCTCATGTTTTTTAGAAATACATGATTGAAAATGGGAATACTTTTAGAATGTCTCCAAGGTAAAATTATTTGTTTGTTGGGCGTTGGAGATTGTGGATATTAATTTATTGAATGTTTTAAAACTCAAAGCTATCGGGTTCATATTTCCTCTTGATTTCCTTTATAGTTTGATAATTCACCCTTACTCCTTGTGTCTTTCATGATGTACCTCTTGGTTAGTCCTCCTGTTTGTCAGTATTTTATACTTCTTGCTTCTCTCCATGTCAAATTTTAAATGTTTGTTAATACATCTTCTCATCCATATGTATGCAAAGATAGTCAACCAGGTTTTTCTACATGTACTATAGAAGTAATTGCATGACTATATCTAATTTCATGTATTCAATGATTAAAAAAAAAATTCTCCAAAAATTATAGAGTCAAAAAAATATGTACATAAGTTTGAAGAGTATAAAAGAAGGATCATTTCATATCTCTATAATTTAACCTCTTCAACTAAAACTAGTATAGGCCTTATGATAAAAAACACACAAAATAACAACCTTAAAGGCATTAATCAAAAAATTTATCTCAAAGAAGAGAGATTCATCTAGGTTCAAAGCCATAGTAAAATTTTGAAAATAGTTTTATCCCAATCTATTTTCCAAGTGAGGGCCATTAATAGCATATCTTATAACATGGAAAAATAAATATTTAGAAACCAAATAAATCATACCACTTGAAGATATTTTTGATATACTAAAGTGAGATCAACTACATTAATTTTTTTTACTCTTTTCTATATTCTTATATTTTACATTCAGTTAGAATCTTTTTAAACTCGATCGATAAATTCAATATTACAAATGAGTACATCTATAATTATCTATTGTCTCCCCTGTACAAATTAGCATCTATGTAGATATCAAAAATTAAGAGTAAAGATATTATGACAACCTTGAAATAGAAAAAACATACTTGTTGGATAAGTTCATATTGTGGGAGCTCAAAGAAAGGCCATCACAATCTTGTATAATACAAAGCCAACAATCTCCACATCGAATTCAAAACCTCGAACCATATTCTAGGGCCTATTTTTCTTAAAGATCCTATAATTTTTCCTTCAAAATACCTAAGTGGATATGTGGAATGGCTTGTAATAAAATTTATTTAATATTAGGATGAGCAAAAGGAGAGACCCAATTGGTTAATAAAAAGTAGATATCTTGAGGCCAAACCTATTCAATTTTTTAATCTATTTAAGATGCTTTACTTAATATTACAGGAAAAAAGACACTCAATTAAAAAATGATGAATGGATTCTTCATATTTTTTACATAAAATATACATATTGGGAAAGGATAAGCCCTTATTCTTGAGATTTTCAACAATGAAAATATTGTCATGTCAAGAGACCCATTAGAATAAATTAATTTTTGGGATGATATTATAATTCCATATAGATATATGATTGAAATCTAGTGCAAGAAATTCCATAAGTATATTCAAACTAATTTTGAAAAAAATAGATTTGGTTAGAGTAGTAGACCAAACTATCCCATCTTATATAGGAAATAAATTGAATATAAAAGGTTTTATTTTGATAATTAAATCATCCAAAGTAGTAATATTATAAATTACTGGTAGATTTATAGAGATATTCTGAAAGGAACCTTCCATGGATTGATTATAGATTTGATAATGTAACATCTAAATATTTCAAAAAGATCATATTTGATACAAGAACAAGGATATGAGAGCTCAAGAGGCTCTTGAGAAAGGCATAGATCCTCCTAGAATTAGATAGCTCGACATTACCTATCTTCCACCTTATACATTTTCTTAATGGTTTTATTGACTTTAGTATATTGTTCTGAATTGTTAAAAGAAAAGAAAGTAGGGATATACCATTTTTATTACTAAATTTATTTAGCCTTAATTATGTTACTCTACTCACTATTATCTATCAAGAGATTCCAACAAATCATTACAAGAATAGCCTTGTTAATTTATTTAGTTTTTATAGCCTCATCCCACAGTGGCTCTTCAAATGTATAATTGATCCCAAGATGATGCAAGTAGGAACTCAAACCCTCATTCTCAAAATTTCAAAACATACATGCAACTTAGAAAAATGCATGTTTATGACTAAAATCTGCAAATGCAACTTATGCTTCACATTAAAACTAAGCTTTGATCCCATTTTATGCAAGGGGATTTCAACCCTCAATCACAACTCACACAACTCATACATGCAACAAGAAAATGCTAGAAATCAACCCAAATCTATAGGAAATGTCTCTCATTCCTTATTCAAGATTTTCTAAATTGTTACAACTTCGGGACATTACTAAAAATACATTCATTTGCAAAAATATGGGCTGATGGATTCCCTTACAAATCTGAAACAAAACTGGTTTAAAACACCAAGAAACATTCACAAAATGATTTCCTTCATCCAAAATTTTTGACAAGATTTTTCTCTTACATGTTGCAAACTTTCAATGGACCCTTTTTCTACAATTAAACCTCTATATCTCCATTCAATTTCTTTTGAAAATTCATCTTATACCTACAAAAATATGATGTATTGGTCTCTTCCTCTAAGGGCTACGCCCCTAGGCCTTCCTCTCAATATTCTAGCATCAAGAGCCTCAAAATTATCAAAAATCAGACCTTTAAATGTAACCTCCATCTCTTTTCCTGTAACTCCCAATTTTCCATGCCAAACCTAAAAATATCCTTATAAAATTGCATTAAATGAATATAAAAGTACTAAAAGGAATCTTTTAACCCACTTTCATGAAACTTCCAAAACAAGAAGACAACTTGGATTCTCACTCCACTCAATAGACCCTTGGAATAGAAAAAATAAAACAACTTAATCTTGGGCACCCAATTTCCACTAATACATTTAAGTGATAATAAATGAGTTGTCTTAGAGTGTATCTCCCTAAAATCCATGACCAATTTTTCCTTTTTAATTTTTCACGATTCAAAATTGCCTCCACAACTATATCTCCAACACTAAAAATTGTAACATTATAATAAGATCATTAATTTAATATATATTATTTAGACCTAATTACAATTTATTCATCTAAAAATATTATTCCTCAAACCAAAAATAAAACACTTCTTTTTGTTGATGCAAGATTACTCGAAAGTCTGGATGCTCCTACATCAAACACCTGAGGTAAGTGAAATGTTTCATGACTCATGAAAAATTTGAAGACTAGATGTGCGCTTTGGATCCACTATTCTTCCTTATTTTTTCTGAAATTTCCCTATTCTCTTCTTCCAACATCTTTTCGAAACATTCACCATCCTCCTCCAAATAATCCTTCCTTCTCTCTTCTCCTCTTTTGTGGGTTTTGTCCCATCGCAAAATAGCCACCACCAAGTTTCTCCTGTACTATCTTCTACAACATCCAAGTACAAATTTGCAACCCCTGAATGCCAATCTATTACAATAAATTGCTTCTTTATATCTACTAACTTCTATCTTCTCTCTACAACATCCAAATCAACTTCTTCATCACACAATGTAGAAAAATCAAAATTTAACTCTTCATCAATTTGGTGCTTCATGCTTCATGTCCACCAACATGTCCTCATTATACTCTTTCTTTGTTGCTGCAACTTCTACCTCATCATTATCTTCTTTCATTGGGTATGCAATTTCATTCTTCTCAAGGTTCTCATTTGATCTTAACATCTCCTATATCTTTGTGATCTCCTCTAAAAGAAATGAATCCTCCTCATCAGGTTCTCTTTCAAACAAAGGACCTCCGTAAATCTCTATATTCTCATTCTTCTCATCATCTCCGCTCCTTTCCTCTATGACATCTTTTGAAAGACATGCTTTTGTTGTGACTCTTTCTTTCTCCCTGTTCTTGACAATATCTCCACACTACAATGTTTCCAACCTATTTGATCTCGTATTTATATCAACCATCATCCATAAAATATTTCTCCTTTAATACTTCCTCCATCCATCCCATATCACGGGTTTCTTCCTCATGAATATCTTCATCTCATTTGCTGCAATATTTCACCATCACTTCACACTCTACAATCTACAAAACACTTTTATTCACAACTTTCTTGCTCTCAATTGCTCAAGGCTTCTCTCTACTTGCAAAAATTCTCTCAATCTCTTCTCTACCACCTTTTCTACTCTACTTGCAGGTACTAACATAGGTTGCCTCATGTTCGACGCTTTGCTTATGTGCTTAGAACCTTTGGCTCTAATACCATTTGATGCAAATAGGAACTCAAACCCTCATTCTCAAACTCTCAGAACATACATGCAACTCAAAAAAATGCATATTTATATTGACTCAAATCTACAATAGGTAACTTATGATTCACATTAAAACTAAGCTTTGATCCCATTTGTTGCAAGGGGATTTCAACCCTCAATCACAACTCATACATGCAACAAGAAAACGCTAAAAATCAACCATGAAATGTCTCTCATTCCTCATTCAAAAATTTCAAAATTGTTACAACTTTAAGAAATAATGAAAAAACATTCATTTGTAGCCATATGGGTTGATGGATTCCCTTACAAATCTGAAATAAAATCGAATTAAAACAACAAAAAACATTCAAAAAATGATTTCCTTCATCCAAAATGTTTGACAAGATTTTTCTCTCTCATGTTGCAAACTTTCAGTGGACCCTTTTGTTTCAATTAAACCTCTACATCTCCATCTAAGTGTTGCTACAAATTCATCTCAGACCTACAAAAATATGATGTCTTTGTCTCTTCCTCTCAATATTCTAGCATCAAGACCCTCAAAATTGTCAAAAATCAAGCCTTTAAAATGTAACCTCCATCTCTTTTCCTGTAACTCCCAATTTTCCATGTCAAACCTGAAAAGATCCTCATAAAAATGCATTAAATGAATATAAAAATGCTAAAAGGCATCTTTTAACCCACTTTCATGAAATTTCCAAAATAAGAAGATAACTTGGATTTTCACTCCACTCAACATGACCCCTAGAATAGGAAAAAAAAACAACTCAACCTTGGGCACCCAATTTCCACTAATATAATTAAGGAATAATAAATGAGTTGTCATAGAGTGTATCTCCCTAAAATCCATGCCCAATTTTTTCTTTCTGATTTTTCATGATTCAGAATTGTCTCCACAACTATCTCCAACACTAAAAATTGCAACATGATAATAAGACCATAAATTTAATATATATTATATACACCTAATATTGTAATTTATTCATCTGACAATATTATTCCTCAAACCAAAAATAAAGTACTTCTTTTTGTTGATGCAAGATTGCTCGACACCCTGGATGCTCCTACATCACAAGACATGAGAGAAATTATTTACTTATCCTTCATTCTTGACTATAAATATGTCTTTGAATTCACTCTAGGGATACATTGGAGTAAGATTTTGATGAGTTATAATTTACCTACTTGAATTAAGAGGTAGCCTTTCCAAGTGGAAATATTCCTCTTATTTCTCTCAACTAGACTATTCTAGGTACAATTTTGAATTCTTCTACAACTCAGGGGCATTCTAAAGTACATTGTGGTAGCTATTTTATGTTTTTGATTATAGGAAAAGCAAGTTTTGAAGGGCCCTAAAACCTTGTACAAAAAGTACTGTTTCTTTTAAGAATAATGAAGACATAACAAGAAGCCAACCATCAACAAAAAAGCAAGATGAAACCAATTGACAACTAAAGACTTTTCAGAATATTAGCGACTTCAAGATCACAAGAAATAATATTCTTATGCATTTCCACCACTTAGACAATATCATTATAAGGAACCCCCAAGTTCTTTTTAGTCTTGCTACGAGTTCTGATGTAGGGTCCCTTAACATTCTCTCCACCCTTCTTATTTTTAGAGAATTCAACCATACCATCCACTTCCTTCATCACCCTAGAAGACTCACCTTTCCACATTATGACCTTTTCATTAATAAATTGAAGACCCTCGACATTATTATGAAGAGAATAATGGCTAAATTTGACCACAGTATCAACGTTTTCATAGGCTTTGATCATCTTTTCTTCCAAGGTTAAAACTCTGTACTCAAAGTCCTTCAGTTTTGATATTTCATCAGTAACCGTCTTCAAGATATCAAACAATTGATTAACTCGGGCTGAAATAGAAGACTCGTTTGGATTAGTGTTAACCTCAACATTGTTAATCAAGGATTGAACCTTAACATTGGTAAGGTTTAACTCACTGAACAACCATTTAAAGATTCTAAAACAAATGATCAAACTGTTCTTTGCCATTCCTAGGACATTAGATAACTCTTCACATTTGTAATTAAAAAATGTCCCTTTCATCAACCAAGTTTTCCTCTGGGTTAGCTTGGGTGTCTTTCTCATCCTGAAAAACTACTTTACCTTTGTTGGGAGCATAGTCACCATCAAGGACTTTGATTTTTTGCTTAGGATACTCCACCTTAATGGGAACAACGTGAACATCAAAATTTCCCAAATCCCTTTCTACCTCCAGACTTTTATCAACAAATAACTTTTTCTCTCCACTCAAACTCTCCTCCAACCGCAACCCATCCAAGTTGACACTAGCATTATCCTCTAGAGACCGATTCTTCATGTCAGTAGACTCATCCTTACCCTTAGCCTTCTTCAAAATTTTACCACAATTAAGACAAGTCTTCCTTTTCTCATCTAAAACAATGGATTCAACCTCATCACAAGCTTCATCTTCAACAACTAGAGATAGCTTCTTCTTAGTAGTAGAATGGTCCTCACCCTTAGCCATTAACTTATTTTTCCTCTCCAGAACAAGGGTCAATAATTTCCCCTTCTTCACCTTCTTCACCTTAGAAAAATAGTAGGGAACTCATCCTCCTCATTGCTATTATGGTACCCCTAAGACCAGGTGTGTAACGCCCTGTCGTGGAACCCAGGGAATGACACGTCACTCATGCTAAACAATTGAATAATTATTTTTTTAAAACATATATTTACAACATGAAAATATTAACCTAACATGAACATTCACAAGATTCCACAACAACGCTACTAATGTAAAACAATAAATAAAACACATCAAGTACTATTACAAATAACATAAGAATATACTATCTCAAGGTTCATTACAAGTTCAGTTACAACAAATGAGATTGTGACAAATCTCGATACATCACAAGTAGTAATACAATGAAACCTCATGTAACATCATGAGTATGTACAAAATAGAATATGAACAAGAATAGATGACAACCAAATCCACGAGCTTGTCTGACGAACAACTTCATGAACAATGTGCACCCAGGATCCCGCCAAGAACAAGCATGTCTCAAACAAAATCACCAGTAGGGGACCCAATGGAAGAAATGGAAAGTTCCTCCCAACTGTGCGGAACTCGAAAGCCCACCCCTTGTGCTAGGAGATAGAACAAGTCCTCAAGTCAATATAGACAACCAAAATAATATCACACAAAACTTGGTCGACACACATGACATCACAATGACAACACATGACATACTCCCAGAACATTAGTTAAAGTTTCCACTTAATTACCAACTTCTGCTAGGTTACCCATGCAACCACTTCCGAGTCCAGCCCTTAATGAAAGCCACTCCTCCTAAGGTAGAACTCTTTAACTGACAATGACAACATAGCCAACATGCATGTAAACCAACCATTCACAAAGACCCATAATAATCAGAATGCTACCATGACATTTCAAATACTTCAATAAACTATCCATCATGCATGGCTAAGTCTAGTCAAGTTGTGCAAAACAAAGATACACCAACATCCAAGATATTCACTACAAAGACATAAATAATCCTCTGAGAGATTTCCAAATAATACACAACACCAAAAGTGCCCTTATAAAATAATGTGAAATAAGCAAAAGTGAACTCACATAACACATACAAAATACTCAAAATACACAACAGACAAATCATGATCATATTACATCCATGTCTTACATCTGATACTTCTATGTACCCCAAGGATACCAAAAAAAGTGCATGGCATAACCACTATAAGTTCAACACAAGAATTGAAAAATATAATTAGAACAACCATTCCTCTAAGACTTCACAAACTTCAAAAAAATTTAACCCTTAGATGCAGAGATTCCATCATACAAAAGTAAAGTACATTATCTCATTAAAAAATTCCAAAAATACAATAATAATTTACTAAAAATAACTCTCATTTATAATTTTAAACATTAACCACTAATACAATTAAAGAACCAACACTATTCTTTCACAACAATAAACATCCAAGTTCCAAAATAATAATAATGTTCTAATAATTCATAACTCCTACAATTGAAATTACTAAAAACACTTAAATTGCACAAAAGACAATAATAAACAAAAAGAAAAGAATTAGATAAGTGATGAGTAAGTAACAAATGTAACTAAGGTAGAGTCGCCATGTTAGCTTCATTTAAAGGTTTCAACTAACATCGACGAAGCATCATTTGGTAATACTTCCATCGATCAAGATGAGAGATTAGTGAGAGTTAACTCTACTTAAAATTTAGCGACTACCAGCCGTACTAGACTCTTAGAGTGACATCCAAACCAAAGTAAGGACTCAATACGCATGGAACGCTCACGACTCAAGAAATGAAACATTCATGACAGAGTAGTCAATCCACTATCAATCGAGTTAATCAAAAGAGAGAGATAATTAATAAACTTCATAACCAGTGAATCCCCTTAAATCTACCAACCGCCCAAGAACTAACAGATATCCAATGAATGTTAGATAACTATCCATGGCTGCACCCACTCCAAATTGCCTAAGTCAGTTTGACAGATAATGCATGCAATCCACATGCATGCTATCACACAGATAAACATGAGATTCTAAATCCTTTAGCAACCGATAGTGCATGCAGAAGAAGACATGATTTTAACAGTAAGAAGACATCTTGCATGCGTCCAAGCATGCAAGATAGGAGGAAAACATAACCAGATGCAATCACATAAACTAATATCTGCAATCAGACACAAGGCATAAAATCGCACCAAAACCCAATATAGCCTAATGAAGACAATTACAACGTCTCATACAAGAGATGGCAAAATGATGAGTATCGAATAAGAGTAATTACCATAGGGAATGAACCAAAGATTAGTCTGATCACATCGTAGTTCATCATTAAGGAATTACAAACAACCTATTATCACATGCAATACAAACGTATGCCAGGCGAAAGTATGGATGGTCATGCATGACCTAGAGTTTACAATTGAGAGCACAACAATTTATATATCTCAAAATTCGTATTGTTATCAGTCCAAGCTAGGAAATAGTTTTCATACACACCAATACAGAAAGGTTTACAATTTGTTAAGACATGCACGCAAAGTAAACACTTACAGATGACATAACCTTAAACAAGACAAAGAGACACATTCACTAAGGTAACACAGCAAACTCAAGAATATTCAACAAAGTCGTACTCACTCAAAGACATGCAAATAGCTTGAAAAGGTATTCATGAAAACTTCACCTCAGATTAACATAGGATCACATTCATGTCAAACCGCTGGCACAAGGACAATGAAACATGCATAAGGCCATGCGGAAAACAGGAAAGAACTAACAATTGATACATAAACTAAACCCTTCTTCCAGGAATGCGTGAATCCAGAAACTCACACCATTGTTTGGATGCTAGTTGAGGCAAACATACTTATATATCATGACAATGTTCGACCAATTTTAAGGAAACTAAAAAGTCAAAAGCTTGCCAGAAGGCATGCGCGACCAGACAAGGGTATATACCTAAGAGACTAGCGCAATCCTAAGGCAATGAAACAGAGAAAGAAACATGCACTAAGCATGCGCAGATGATAAGGACATGTGCATGCACAAGAAATTTCTCCAGCTCCAAAACAGATCCAGGTTGATTTTATAAGGGATATCAAACCATCATATTTTTCATAAACCAGACCGAATTAATCCAACCATATAGGAGCCAACCAATGAGAATGATACAGAGGACAATAAAATAACGGATCTGGCCCATTCAATACGCATTTGTATCGTGACCATATCTTAAATGAACCATCACGTATCATAAGGATAAAGGATGTATACAATCTGTTGTCCATTGATGGAGGTTAAGAGAAATTATCATGACAACAAATATTCAAAGAAAGAATCACATAGACGGTTCACAATAATGGAAGAATCTGAGATCTAATTATGAATTTTGGTTGCTTCTATTTACTATCATTAGATCTCCAATATAATATTCATGGGAAGCTAAAATTTGACATGCCTGTTCACATAGGTCAACTGAGTATGTCTGCAAATGGGTTTTGCATGAAAATCAATAGGTTTCAAATTACAAGCCTCCAAAGCAGGTCAGTCAAGACTGATTCTTTAGGTGCACTTCTGAAAGTGCAGAAGCAAAATTTTGAAATAGGCATCTCAAATTTGCAAAATTTGAGAGTGCTATCAGTGGCTCCGACTGAAGATGTATGCCCCCTATGGGCATAGCAAGATTCCAGATCTCTGGAGAGTAGACTAAAAGCTGAGTCCAACAGGTTCCTTCAAACTGCTCCCCTATTCAACTTTTATTTTTCCATTTCATTTGATGACCCCGGGTCACCAAATGAAAAAATGAGGATCAAAATTTACCTCTGTCAAACACCAATCTGTTAAAAGGGCCGATCTCCTTCCATCTATGCTTGCCTCTGTCATACAACAATAGCATAGGTGACCGTTTTCTTACAAGCACAAAAATGTGATGACCACTAAAATTTGCTTGATTACAAACATGACCATTGACATTTCTCACAAATTTTTTGAGCATACCACTGCCAATACAATCTTTTTCATTCTTCATTGTATAATTAGTCACAAATTTCAAGCTTCCATCATCACATGACATATGTGTGTTATATTCACAATATGAAATATGTTCATATTGAAAATAATATTTCCTATTATTCATCTCATTGTCATGTTCCATAAAAATACTTTCCAGTTGAACTGGAAACTGAAAAAGTTCAAATTCCTCCAAGTAGCTGACATCGGGATGTTCAACTTTACGTAACACACTTGTTTCAAATGTAAAATAGTCATAAAAGGTTCCCTCCAGGAGTTCATCAAATTGTTCATTTGTTTGCTGAAGACCACATTCCAACCATGTGTGAAATGCATCATTGGAACTCTCAACAAAGAGTGGGTTATTCCTCCACCAATAAGTTTCATCATTTCTCATCTCTAGTGAAGATGGAGGCTCATCAAACAATGGATTTTCCATTTATTCATTTTTGACATAAGATTCTCAACCTCCTCATCATGAAGGTCCAAATCCTTCAAGTCATCATTGCATTCAAACTCACTGCAAGCACTAGTAGAGCAGATAGACACATCTTCAATATCGTTCCCATTCTCAGATTGTTTAGTACACACATTTGACATTTCTGCCATATCCACATAATCTCAGAGTGAAATCATGTCCTCCACATCTTGCATGCTAATGTTATCCTCATCTGATATAAAACTTTCCAAGTCTACTTCATTCAAGCTAGTATGGCCAGCATGATCATCATTATGAGTTGAATGTGCATGAACATGCCCCATGATACTAAGCTTAGTATTGATGAAGCTTTCAACCTTGGTAATATTGTAATCAATATTACATGGTTCTAACACACTGAATGATGAGTTCATTACCTCACCATCACTTTTATCATCAAAAAAATTACCAAATTTGTTAGAATCATAGGACTGCAGATAGACCCTCTCTGTGATCTCATCACTAGAACAACCAATAGTTTCATTACATGATGTGATATGCCAAGCATCTGAAACTGTTTCCATCTCTGTTTCACATAAACAGTCATGAGCAGCAAAAGCATAAACAGGTTTATCATCTTCGTCACTGTTCCCATCACTACTATGCTCATGATCAAAAAATTGAACACACAAATGTTCATCCTTAGATTCGTCATCATTGACAAAATCAATATAATCCATTAAAAAAAAATCTAAACTACATTCCAAGTTTGCATCAAATGCAATTGGATCCTTTACTTGTGGACATGTGATTTTATGAGCAATCATGTCTTTACATTCTTGAGGTGAAGAAAGTTCCTTCATATCATCATCATAAAGGCATTCATAATCAGTAGAAGAGTAATCAATTTGACCTTCATCCGCATCCTCATCACCAGAAGACTTATCACTGCATAAACCATGCTTAGATTCCTCAGAGTAGGTTCTTGAAATTTCATCTTCAATGTCTTGATTATTGAGGTGTGAGGAGATGTTTTCAACATTTGCATTATCTTCATGAACCAAGACATGACATGGAAAGATATCTTGTATCTCATTCATTTCTTCATTACACAAGATATTACAAGAAAAAATTTCATGCATATTCATTTGTTCATCATACCATGCATCTTCCTCTTCATTACTGCTGCAAGGATCTGCACATGTGTTGATTGTGAGTTGATTGCAGTTAATGCCCTCATTCAGACCACATATATCTTCATTTTCTGACATGATAGTTTGATGACATTTAACATGGGGTTCATTAAGATTTGCAGATTGTGATGATGGAGAAATTGGAGCAGCAACACCATTACCCTCTTGACAAACACTGTTATTAACTGATCCATGAGTTCTATTTTCCTGAGGTGTGTTAGGATGATCAACACTCACAACCCTATGTCCTTTCATCATTGAGTATCTCAAATTGTTCTCAATGTCTATAGCTATCTAATATGCTTGGTGCGGGGTTGTAGGCTCTTTATCCCTCAATAGATAACTCATCTTTTTGTCAAATGCTCCCAGGTACACGACCAAACATTCAAAATCATTTGGCCTTATGTTCTCTGGGATCTGTCTTGTGATTATTGAAAATATGAGATTAAAATATGGGACTAACTCATCTTTTCCTTTCTCCATGTTCATGAAATTTTTCCTTACCAAAATAGGGTTAATCCTTTCACCAAATTGCTCCAGGAACACTGCCTTGAGCTCTTCCCATGAACGAACGAAAGAGGCTGGTAAATAAGAGAACCATTCTCTTGCATCTCCTCTCAAGGACTGAACAAATAACCTTATGATCACATCTTCGTGATCAATCTCATAATCATCCATCACATTAATGAACTCTTGCAAATGTTTACTTGTTGATTCAGCCTTATCACCAATGAACCTTGGTAACTTATTTCTGACTTTAGCTGGAATGTCATTTGGATAACCACTAAGGTTACTGCAATTGATAGCTCTGTACCTTCCAGTGTTGAAACCTTTTTGACAATCTAGCTGGGACTGATCACAAACCATAGTTCCATCTAGAACCATGCTAGGATGCATGTATTGAGGCATCTTGATATGCCTTTTTCAAAATTTACATATCAACTCTACAGTTGATCATTCATTGCCTTATTTCTACCTTTTATAACAATCTTAGAATACCATAATGCATGATTCAATATGCATCTACACATAATATTTATTTAGTGGGCAAAATTAAAACAAACATACTTCTCCAACAAAATACATAGGTTGCAAATTACAACTCAGAAGTATGCAAACTAAGTATTACTGTTATTTCCCTCTTTTAGTGCTAATCACTCAATAGGGAATCCAAGTTTTGCCTAAAATGTTCAAATATGGTTTTCATATAGGAATTTCTTGAAAACCAAAAGTGAAGAATACGTGGGAACTTTTTAGTTGCTGCAAATTTTCTTCCTGACTAGTAATGTTTGTAGATCTGGAACTTTCTTCCAATTTTTTAACAGGTTCTATCATACAGAGTCACCACCACTTTTCACAGAGGACTGAACTTCAAGCAGTATGAAGTTCTTTTATAGTTAAACTTCTTTCTGAGTTCCTTTCCACCAACAAAGCACCATAGATTACAAAACTGTTCAGGTTCACTACAAAAAATTCTTCTCCAAGGTTGAAATCCTTAAATACTCGAACAAATTTAGAATGACAAATAATTTGACTCTATGCAATGACTCTTAAGGCTAGATTCTGCAATAAGAATTTTCACAAATTCTAGTGCAGGAGCACCTTATGGTCTTTTGGAGAGATCTTTGCAAATTTTGGCTTGTAGGTGGTTCTAGCCTACCACCAAGGTAATAAGGACTAGGTTATAAATTCTCAAGGTTGAATTGATGTGTCTGTTGTGTCAAAGTTAGGTTAGTTTAGAGCCTTGAGGTTTGGGGAAGTCTAAATGAGGAGATTAGGCAAATCTTGACAATGTTGTCTTGGCAATTTGCCCTAAAAGTTTGAAAATGACATTAATGATGTACTAAGCCTAACCTAAGGGTCCTAACATGTGGGAATAAGGTATATAAGGTTATAAAAATCCTAAAATGACAAGGGGGGGAAGCTATTGTATGGACTGAGATTTGGGAAGAAGAGATTGTGACTTGGAAAGAACAAGTTGTGACTGTGTTTTTAAAACAGAGCCTTCATCTAGTCAATTAATGGATTGAAAGGACTAAAATAATGCATTGAAACTTTAATTTTTGACCTATACATACTTTGTGTGGCATTGGTTTAGTTGCTTAGTATGACTGGTTAATAGTTTTGTGAGTTCTTATGTGCTATTGTTTCACTACCCGGTTCAGGGCTAGTTTTGTAAATGATGCTCCCCACTTGAATTCCCGTGGCTAAACTTCCATGGCCTATTGGAATCAAGTAGGGGACCCTGTAAATAGTGTAAAAATGATCTGTGGAGTCTTTGTTTGCAGGAGAGTTAGCAAATTCATCAAGCTCTAGGCGAGTGCAAGGGCATTCTGGCTAGATGTTTGGACAAAACAATAGCAAGAAAACTTGCTAAATGGATTGGTTTGTGCCAATCCATGGTGTAGGGTGTAGGGTTATGTGTCTTGAACCTGTGTGTGCAAGGAGCATTCAATTAAACTAAAGAAACCGGACTGTGTTACATACCCTAGAAACCCTTGAAAATAGGGGTTTGGTGAAAGGCCTATGTACAAACACTAAGGGGGTCTCAAACCTAGAAAATATTGAAGCCTAGGAGGTCTATAGAGAGAATCCATGAGTAGTTTGGGGGTTTGTTAAGGTAGTCTTGGAGTTATTCCAAGAATACTGGTTTTAGGAGGCCTAATTGACTAAAACCCAAGTTTCTTGAATTTGATAGTCAAATGAGGAAAGAATCCAACAAGATGGATTAGAATGGAGTAATATCACCCAAGGAATAGTTGGAAGACCTATTCCTAGTCCCAAGAATGGTTTGGGAAATTTGTAGCAAAATGGAGCCCATGGGAGCTCATGGTGATTTGAGAGCAAAGGTGAGCATTTGAAATTGGTGGAGAGTTCTATAAGGAGATAGGGGTCTTAGGAGTGACCTCTGAGTAGGGTAGGGAAGAATACCCTAGGAAGACCAAAGAATAGGTCTTAGGAAGAGCAAATGTGCTCTTGAGAGATAGTACTCCCCACCAAATTCTCCCCAGCAGAGTTGCCATTTTGTTGGTGTTTAAAAATGCAAACCAGCTAGGATTTGTAATTCTCTAAGAGGTAGCCAACCTTTATATTAAAGAACAACAAAGGATAGTGGCCAACTGATAGGAAATGGAATGGATACACATTTCCCCTGCACTTCAGGTTCTGTAAGACCTAGGGGGTAACCCTTTAGCAACATCAAACAATCTAGATACACATGTAACAAGATATTGCTTAACAGATTATGTTCTCACAGAAATATGCTGAGAAACCTAAAATATCACTTAACATTGGCAAGATATTGAATGAATTTCATAAATCAGCATGGAGAACATGACAAACACAACTCAACAAAACAAATTTGAAATGGTTTTTTGATTTAAAGAGTTGGGACCAAACTGAAAACAGTAGAAACATGATAATGGACCAGTGCCATAAAAACGGGCTATGGAGTCATATAACTAGCATTCATCTTTCAGTGTTGAACATTCTCTGAAGGTCTTGCAAATGTTGTCACATTATGACAACTAGACCACTGAAGCTTTCTCTAATAATTCTTCTTATGAATCCACCTGAAATATAACACTCTTGTCACATTTATTAAATCTATTACACCATTCATAGAATAGAAGGCAACAACAAATGTAACTCAAATGCAACAAATGTGCATGAACATATTCAGACAATTTTATTATTGAATCCAAAACAACATTACAATTCAGCCATGGAGATAATTATCAGCTAAAATAAACATAACAGAACAATTCAGAACATACACTTTCAGATTAAAATGACTAACAATCATATTTCCCCCTAGCTTTACAATCTACCCATAGCTTCTTCTTGACTTGCAGAGCTTTCAAAAACTAGAACCCTTACAATTGAGAAGAGAAAAGAAGATATAGAAAATAGAAGGAAACAAGAACAGCCCTAGAACTGATATGCAATTGCCATCTGGAATCTCCATTTACCGTTGATCAATCTGAAAAGAATATCTCCTCTTCTTCCTTTGCAGCAACAATCATATTCCCTCCAACAACATCAGCTCATCATTGCCCAGCAACAAAAAATCAACCCATGTGGAAATTCTCATCATTTTATCTAGCTACTCTAAAAACCTCTTCCCGTGCAAATTCTGTTGTATTTTATTTCCCAGCAAATATTAAAGTTTGAAACATGAAGTGAATATAAAATTCACTTTACATATCTTGTGCACTTAATGTTTTAAAATTTCATTTGAAACATTTTCTAATTCGCTTTTCCAGCTATATACAACATTTCACCTATAATAAAGAGAAAATTCCTCTCATCTTTTATTTCTATTCATTCTTCTTCACAGCTGAAGAAAATGTGTCCCCGTGAAATGGCATCTTTTAGCAAACAAAGCCTTAGTGAATATTTTACTCACTTTGTCCAGTTATTCCCCAGTTCCATTTTATTCGGCAACCAATCGTCAAAATTCAACTATATTTAAAAGCATTGCCTTCAAATATTTAAAGCTCTTACTGTTTGGTAGGATAAATAAAACTCTACCCATGCCCACTCAAAATTATTACATTTATTAGGAAAAAAATTTTACCCGGAATTAATATTTTATGGAGCACATAATCTTTTAAAGCTTCTTCATTTATTTCCACTGGGTAAAACCCAGCCATACCCATGCCTTGAAATTTTTCTGGGGCCATCATGTTTTATATCTCAAACCATGTAACTTTTGAATTTTTTTAATACAAGCTCCTCCTATGTTTTTTTATTTTATTGGGCCCACAACCACGAGGAGCATTCTTGCATACCTCGTGCAACCTTTGCAAACGTCACCAATAATCTGGCGAGGCCTACGAGATTACCCTAATTCTCGTGTGTTTGTTCGTTCCTTCACTTGCTCTACATTTGGTTTCCCCCATCGGCTTTGATGGATTTCCATCCTTTGTTCCAAGTCGCACCTGCCATTTGTTCTTCACATGTTCATGCCCCACACTCTCCATTCTAGGCATGTGTTTCTCCCAACTGGCACGGGCCACTCTCTCCATCGAGCTCCCAATCAGCTGGCACGGGCTTCCTTGCTTGCTATGTCCACTTTCCAGTCCATGGTGGCGCCCTCCTCTATTCTGCTTTTTTTCTTCATTTGTTGGTCACGCACCCCCCACCTCCATGTTTGGCGTGGGCTTCCCATTCAACCAAACTACGCGCTTACCCTGGCCATGACTCACTTGGTGTGAGTCCCTCCTTCCTAGGTGCGGACCCCTTTGTTCTTCAAGCACGGGCCCTTTCATGGTCTTCTCCATATTGGCTGCTTCATTCTCTGACTTGATGGATTTATATAACCTATTCCAAAGCTCCCATACATGGTGCAGGCTCATTTCATCACTGGCGCAGGCATTCATTCCAGCTCTGATGCAAGCCGCACCCTCCCTTGCTTCCTCTATCATCTACAATTCAATGGATCCTCCTATCCTTTGTACTGGCAGTCTCAATTTTGAAGTCTATTCAACGAATCCATTTTGTATATAAACTATACCCCCTTCAATGATTCGATGGGCATCCATGCTAATTCACAGCCATGCCCAATCATATGTTGTAATTTATTTAATATTATGTTGATATGCTCTCTTTTGATGAGTATCGAATTGGGCTCAAACCCTTTACACAAAACATTTGAGACATATACAAATGAAAATGCAAATGCAACACCAAGGGAACAAGATCTCTTCATTGACTTGCACAATACATGTATATAATTATCTTCTGTCAAGTATCACCTTTCTAAATTAGAGGGCACATCACCATTTAACAAAAAAAAGGTTTGGCACACTCAAGTCCATTATTATGCTTAATAAACTCATGATTATATTCCACCCAAAATGTCCTTCAGCAAGAGCATGTCGGGTCCCCAAGTGGACCCGGCTTAAAAAAAATTCATTTTCCAACAAGTTTTACCCTCAAATAGTTTGGTACTGCCTTTTGAATACTTCTAAAGTTAAAAAATGAACTGGGTCTTCATCAAAAACTGTTTTCTGTCCACTTTTGCAAAATGGTCAAAACAGGTCAGGTTGCCTCAGGAATCAATCTGGGAAACTGGTCAAACGACCTCCGGGAGACATGAAAACTTGCAAGAATATAGTCATTTGACCCAAAAGTGTAGTCCAAAAGATGGCTTAGAGAAATTAGTCATGAGGTGAAAGATATTAATCCGCCAATTCGCTCAGTTGAACGTTTCTGAAACAGTAGTTGTTCTGCATTAGTACAAACTGATCCAATTGCCAATTTGTAAAAATAGCAAATCAACTCCTAGCGAGCTGCCATCAGACATAGTAAATAATTTAGGTACCCTGAACACGTGTGCAAAAGGAATTTTCTTGAAACATCAGTGATCAAAAGTTATTGACGGTTGAAGTTGGCCTCTCAGAAAGGCTGTCAGGAATGCAACTGCAAAACAAAAGAAATTGCATTTGGTTTCGATCTACTAAAAATAGAAAATCAGATTGTGAGGTTCTGAAAACTAACACCCGAGATCATTTAGGTATGGGGAATATGGAACAACATTCGTTTTGACATGACAGTGAACTGGTTGCAAAAACCAAGCTCAAACAGGAAGCAACTTTGCAAAACAAACAATTTGCAAATAGCAGAACAGTGTCAAAACCCTCTAGCTCCACTTTTCGAAACTCTATCAAAAATTATTATGGGAAGCTAAAATTTGACATGCCTACTCACATAGGTCAACTGAGTATGTCTACAAATGGGTTTTGCACGACAATGAACAGGTTTCAAATTACAAGCCTCCAAAGCGGGTTAGTCAGGACTGATTCTTTAGGTGCACTTTTGAAAGTGCAGAAGCAAAATTTTGAAATAGGTATCTCAAATTTGCAAAATTTGAGAGTGCTATCAGAAACAACAATCTTTTTTTTTGAAAATCCAATTCCGAGCCAAAAAGAATGATTTTTCCTATGTTATATTCTATTTTTCAAATTACAAAGCAAGCAACACTTTAACTCATCATTATGCATGCATATCAACCATCAGTTAGCTTTTCGAAAATGATCATCAAGAAAGATATTTTGAAATTAAGAAACATAATTGATTGTTATTAATTTTTTGAAAATATCAATTTGCACAAATAAATCGATTACAAATAGTTAACTTTTCGCAAACTATATATTTTAATATTTCACTTTTAATTCCTCAATAGTCTAAAATAAAATTTCAAATTAAATATTTCAATTAATCATTAATCAATCTTACCATTGTCATAAGTCATTAAATGGTCTAAATCAACATTATCAAAACATGACAACATGTGGCAACCAATAAGCATTACGAAAAACGAAAAAAAACTTAACATAAGGGTGACAAAAGACACTCGTTCTTTTCAGAACGATGGTTCTTGACAGAGGAAAAGTCTATCTCCCTTCAACGATTCCATTGGCCATGGAACGCTCAGACTTGACGAAGTAGGTGGAGTCGATGCCTGTGCTTGAAAGCTGAATCACACTGCACGGTCAACCGAAACAACATATATAACAAAAAACACACCGTGAAGAAGAATCATGGTGTAGCAGGGCACTCATTGATGAGTATTGCTAAACCATCTCCTTCACCGAACTGATGTAATACATAGCATCTAAAATAAATCCTATCATAGTACCATCATAAACATTACAAAACCTCATATGTCATCATAATAATTTCATCTTACAAAAGTAAATAGAACATCATAACGTAAAGTGTATCATCAACTGAGTTTCACAACTGGTCATGTAAACCATGACATAACGCATCAAAGTAACATAGTCTCAAAAAAATCTAACGACTATCAGTAACTCAAAACAACTATAATAAATACGTAATCAGGAGGGTCACTACAAGGTGGGCTGCTAAATCTTTTGCACCTTCTTTTTTTAGCTTAGGTTCAAAGTCTTCAGGGGGCTCCGAGAGCACCTCTATATAACTGTCAGACCCCTCATCATCCCCTTTAGCTTCCTTAGAATCATCACCCATGTCATAACTTGAATGCTCATGCTTTAGACGACTTTGACCAGCTTTCTTAGGTTCCTTCAAGATAACAATTTTTTTAGCATACTCCATAACCAGAAGGATTAAACCCTCATGTAGAATTGGATTCTTAGGGTTCCTTTTAAAATCCTTAATCCCATTTCCTAAAGAAGCCAAAAAATAATATGGAAAAGAAACCATCTTTTTATGCTTGAAATGATTTAGTAACACAAAATGGTAACCAAAGAGAGCTAAGAATCTACTATCAAAGAAAAAATACCTCATAATCTCCATGACCAAGTCCTCCCAAATGGGTTTGATGGTATTGCGATCAAAGCTACCACATTTTAGCTTCTACAACTAGTCCCTTTCCTTTCTCTTGAAGAATGTCACTATAGTAGCATTGGACTCCTTATCCTTGTAAACCTTTCTTCCATCAATGGAAAAGCCCATAATGCTACCAATCATCTCCTAGTGATATTGAATTCTAAACCAAACACCCGTAGAACCTTATTTTTTAACCATTAACAAAAGCTTTAGACACCATAGGATCAAAGCCATGAATCTTTTCAATGAAAGGAGTTACACCACCATCCACCAAAAGACCCCAAATATTTTTATTGCTTCTTGTGGAATCACAAGAAATAGGCTCAATTATTTTCCCTTCACCCCCCATATTGATCGTAGACTAGAGCCAAAGAAAATGCAAGAGAGAAATGCAAAGAAGGAGAAGCCTTGAGAAGAAAATTTCTCTACAAACACCTAGAATCAATGTGGAGAAAGTATTGAAAATACTGAAGACCATCATTATATTTAAATGCAAGACCTTTCAAACAAATTCAAAATCATTAATGATAGTTGATTTCCCCTCAAAATTACCATATTTTGACATGATATTGGCAATAAAAATATGCATGTGACATAAAATAATCATTATAGAAACCCCCTCCCTATATAGTCTACATATCATAATTAACAATATTTTGAATATCGATGGGAAGGGACTCAAACCAATCCCAAACTCTAGGTTCAAGAACCCCAATATTTGCAAATTTGTCAGCTAACCCATAACCCTCAAGAAAAAAGTGAGAGATAAATCTTTCTTGAAAGGTATTAAGAATAAAAATAGAATCAACTATGATAGGCTCAATAGACCAACAAGAAGCATTAATCTTCTTAAGATAGTTAATGAATTTTAACGAATAAGCCAAACCTTCCTAAAACCTTTAGACTGAGCAAGTTTCAGACCATGACAAGCTATTGAAGCTTCTACAAAGTGGTTTGTCTAGGTTCCCAAAAGGAGAACCACCATGGAAACAAACCTACCATTAGAGTCATGCAACACTCCCCCACAACTAGTAGGTCCCAAATTCTCTTTGGAAACTCCATCAAATTTGACTTTAACCCAATCAAAAGGAGGAGTTTTCCAAACAACTTCATCCCTAAATGAATTTCCTTTCTTCAAGGGGAGAGAAATATCACAGGGAAGATTCCAATTCTAGAAGATAAGAAAGTCACAAAAAGGGGCAACAACTTTAGGCCCATTCTGAAAAATCACCTTAGAGAGGAAATTTTCCTTAATAGTAGCAAAAATCTTTAAGGAAAGCCTGAGAGGGGGAAGAAAAACATCCATAAAATTTTGTTATTTCTTTCCAACTGAATACCCCAAGCAACATGAGGTATAATGAGAGACCAAAGGAAGGCCATGGAAGGATTAGAAGATGAGACTAAAGATCCCCAATAGAAGAAGGGAATACCTAGTTCAAGTTCTAGAGAGACAACACATGGGCACAAACATCTACTACATACCTACAACCAACCATAATATGGTACACATCCTCCACAACTTCCTCACACAAAAAACATCTGTTAGGCATCATAAATCCCCTTTACAAAAGGTTATCAATAATAAGAACTCTATTTTGGCAAAATAACTTGTGAGCACAAAACTTGCATAGACTAACAAAGGATCAACAAAATGATGTTAAACATGTTAGTAACACAAATCTAATGCTCCCTATGATATTCTTCAACTAATTTAAGAGAAAACATGAAATAAACAAGGAAACAACACAAATGAAGCATGTAATCTAACTTAAACCCACAAAACCTTCATCCCATAGGGGAATTGGTGCTTCTTTGATGTGGAAAGAAGCCCTTTCCCAATCCCTTGATAAGCTTGATGAGTTGTATGAGATTCTTGATGCAAAATTCTAATAATCTTGCTATGGATGGTTAACTTCTATGCTAAATTGGATGAAAATATGGATGATTATGGATAATGAGGTTGCATAAACTTGTGTCTTCAAAAATGCCTAAGATTGTGGATCCAAATACAATAGAGAAGGTCTCTATTTATAATGAAGAAGGTTTGAAGAATGAAGAATAGGATGAATGTGGGATTAAAGAAGGGACCAATGTAATTGTGCCACTTGTCAACATGCTAATGAAGGAGAGTGGAGCACATTTTGAACAATGTGCACGTTAAATGCATGTAGGTGAAATTTGAATTTGAAGAGGTGAATTGTGTAAGAGGGGATGTAAGAGGAATTAATGCCAAGTTGGCTCAAGAAAAGGACATGTAAGAGCTTTTAATGCCAAGTTGGAGGACAAAATTCCTTTGGGAGGGAGAATTCAAATAAGGAATATTCCAAGAATATGCCATATTTGAATGAAAATAGGAGGAATTAATAAATCAAATAAATTAATTTACATGTGCAACTTGCAAAAGCTAGAGGAATGGAGGATTAGTGTTAGGAGTTAATTAGGATTAATTAACTTAGATGAAGTTAGTTGATTTAACATTTCATTTAGATATTTGAGTTTATATAAATCAAATGAGAGGATATTTGTAATTTAATTAAATAAAATGATTTATTCAATTCAAAGAGATGACATTAGCATTCAATTAAATAAAGTTGATTTATTTAATTAAAAGAAGACATTAGGATTTAATTAAATAAAGTTGATTTATTTAATTTAAAGAGGAACATTAGGATTTAATTAAATAAAGTTTATTTATTTAATTAAAAGAGGCAAACGATGAAATGATTTGATAAGGTTCATTATCTGATTTTAAGAGGAATTTTGATGAATTTAATTAAATAAAGATTATTCAATTAAATGGTTAGTAAAGAAACGATTAAGGAATAATCGGTGTTAGTGAATCAGGATCAAGTGTATGATATCAATCATGATATTTCGAGTGTCTACATTTTTCCCCTCTTTGAAGCAATGTACCTGCTGCTTTGGTTCAAAGAATAACCTTGCCGAGATCAAAATTCAAAAAAAAATTGATGTTTTTGGGATGCCCCATTTCTACCCCAGTGAGAAGAAATATGCTGGTACACTGCCCCCTCGAGAGATTGAGAAAAAAATTTAATTTTTTGATCGAGATCATGATAAAATGCGAGAGGAGTGGTTCTACTGATCAGAGGACGAAAGATAGTTCTTTAGAAAGATCAGTTATTTGACGTAGACAATTTTGATGATGTATAGACAGTCATTGGCCATGGGTATCCTCATGTATATTTTGAGATATCACACAAATTTGGATAGAAATGGTAGTAAAGATAGAAGAATAAGAAGAATAAGATGGATGGATTAACCTTTGATTCCTAAAAGATGCAAGAGTCCAACAAGTCTATGAAGCATTAAGACTTTATTAGATATGATGATGAATGATAAAGATTTTCTTATTAGGGATTGAGACATGAAAGGGAAAACTTTCCTTATGTTTGATAAAACACATAGATACGATGCATCAAGGTATAAATAACTAGGATGGGGAGGTATCTAGTGCGATGGAGTTTGATTCGACAAATAGATAGGAGTATTCTTGTTCACACCTGACATATAGAAACCTCACTAGGATGTACTTCATATTTTTCAAACATCTCAGACCAAAAAATGGAAAGGCATAACCTTCCAATGTAATAGTCAACATGATATTCAAAACACCCTCCATACATACCTAACAAAGAAATTATTTGCCAAGGTTATATTACAAGAACGTCCAACAAGCACAACAAACAGAAGATAATGATCGATGGCCCATTCCTTTCTCTGTAAATCGTTTTGATTAGACATCATCGAGAGGTCATTGGAATGAGCACAATAAGATAAATCAAAGAAAAGATCAAGTGAACAAACAAGCCAATGTTCTTCATACCTCTAGCCAAGGGGATGTGTTTTGTTTAGGATAATTATCAAAAGTGATTTGCCAAAGATAATGCCCATTGTAGGAAGGATGCATCCTAGGACATGTTAGTGGATGGTGGCAAGTTGATAGGTTGTTTAAAAGACTGTTGATATAAGGTCGATTGACATGTTTGTGAATGATCAAGAGTTTGATTTTTCATTTAAAAGTTTGCTGTTTCGATTTTGATTCTGTGTTTGAAGTTTGCTTTTATTGATTGTTGTGGTTGTTTCTATTTGTTTTGCCAAAGGATGAAGGTGATGATTGATTTATTGTGGATGAGATCATTGCGGGTGAAAGCGAAATGGGATGGATGGATTTTTTCAAATATTTGGATGTTTTTGATGTTTTTGAAATTTTATGAGGCTATTTTTGGGTTTTTTTGAGATGTTTTACAAATGTTTTGATTTTCAAAATTTCCAATGTTTTTGTGTTTTATGAGATTTTATGAATGTTTTTGAATTTTGTGTCTCAGGGGCCGATCAAGGATTAGCCTTGCCTACGTTTAAGCTCAGAGATGACATAGTTCAGATACCATGTTCTTGACTTTTTCTGACTTTTTGACTTGTTTTGGGATTTTTGATATGTTTTGGATGTTTTTGGATTTTTGCATGATTTTGACTATTTGGATATGGATATCTGTGATGATATCAGTGCTTTGTTTTGGGATCTTGTTGAAAACCAAGCTAGGGTTGATTGATCAGATTGATAGATTGATGATGATAAAATTGTTGAGGATACACAACAATGCAAGGATAGTGTTAAGGAACACGAGGATTGGGAAGGGTATCTTGAGATGATGATGGATTGATTGGATTTAATTGATTAGGATTTTGAAGCTTGATTTGGAACATAAATTTTTTGATGATTTGATGTGACGTTGAAGTGCAAGTTAGATGCGACTTATATTGGTTGTTTGGATTGGTGTTAGATGAAATATAATGCTTGATAAGGAATATCTTCTTATGAAATAATGACATGGGCTTATGATTTGGAATTTGGCTCACAAATTCTTGACCAATTTGATTTTACATTTGCAAATGTTCGGATCACCACATAAGTTGGAGGATATAGATCAAGATTTATTCCCGAAGCAAGATGTAAATATTTTCCCTTAGTATCTAGCAATGTATGGAATGCCATGGGTGGATACTTGGATAGATGTATGGATGGATGGATATGGTAAGCATGCAAAGGATGCCAATGATTATCTTGTGACAAGATAAGGTGTTCAAACAAAGGATGCTCATTTGGATAATGCTTCAAGGCTCAGATAATGTTGGGTAGGATAGGATCACTGAAAATGACCCCTTCAAGATGTTTACCATAAGAAAGTGTAAAGTGTGCACCAAACTTTGTCAAGATCAAGATAATTTGGAAGATGGATGAAGATGGATTGGATAAATGCTTCGTGGATGAATGGATTTATTATGGATGAGATGGATGGAATGTCAGATTTATTATGGATGAAATGAGATGTTTCCAACTGAACTGGCACACGCAGATGCTCAATTCTACACATGACACTTGTTTTCCAAGTTTTCATCATGGTACCTATCCAAAGTGCCACCATAGTGGTTTTCACTGGAGGACGATTTTTATCTTTACTATTTTCATTATTTTTTGATTTTTAAAAAAAAAAATTGTGAAATATTTTAAGCTCATGCTGAACCACCTGGTACTGATAATGTTGATTCTTTTGTCATAATGTGCCATCGATATCTTGCTTGAAGAAGCTTCTTTGCCAAGATACCTGCACTTGAATACAACTTTTGATATTCTTGATCTACTTTGTTGATACCAGAGTTAACTTTGTCTCTGTTCGCACATCGTGATAGAGTGCCTTCTGAATCCTTGTGATGAAGGGTTGCTACCAATATATGGTCAATGTGAGAATTGCATATCATGCATGGGGGAGTGGATGTTGTATGTTTAGGAATAAAATATGGATTGGTTGAAAGATTGGAACCTTTGACTCTCCAAACTTGGGAAGATGAGCAATAATGGGTGGATATGAAAGTGTGCATGGAATTAGGACCAACTACTTGATATACTTTGTACGTTGCTTGGGAAGCTTGCTTTTTCCTTTGTGGACATCTTTGATGGATAATTTTCCCTTTTTAATTTTTCCCCATAATTTCTTTGACTAATGGATTTTGATAGGGATAATCTTTCTTTGTATTCTTTGGTATCCATGTGTATTTGATCTGTCCTTCATGCTTCACTACTTTTTCTTTGATGACGTTCTTCGTGCTTTTATTCAAATCTTTCTTTTGATGTTGGTCCCACTTCATAGATGGGATGATGAGTGGATGAAGATTTGTGATGTGGTGGGTGGTAGTATTGGCATTAGTTTCATCATAAGGATTCTTTGTGCTCCCTATGTTGATGCTTACACTAGATAAAATTGCCCCCAGTTTTATAGAGGTATCATTGATATGTTTAGATCCCTTCATTGATGAATAACCAAGACCTTGATGCTTAGGATTTCCAATAATGTGTACTGGTTCTAAGATACCCTGTTCATGTAGGCCTAATCCTATGCCTTTATAATTCATCTGTTGATTTTTTTATTTGCAATGGGATATGATTTACCTTGGAAACAAGGTGCTAACCCTTCTCTGCTTTGTCATGGATCTTCAAAGGTGAAAGCTTCCTCATTGATAAGATAGCTTTCCCTAAAAAAGGTAAGTGATCTAAGTTTATAAGTGATAGGATCCTCCATAAGTGGGATAACTTTTTGATTCATATCTTTGGCTTGATCTTGTGAATTATCAGATTTTAATGCTTCTTCAAGAGGTGTTGATGATTCACTACCCACATAAAATTCTTACTCATGATTCATTTTTGATATGCCTTCACAAGATTTTTCTGATTCACAACTTTTGCATAAGCCTTCTTCATGACCCATTTCTGATATGTCTCTAGATTTTTCTATATCTTGATCAAGCGTACAAATGTTAAGATTAGCAGACTCTTGTTCCTTTTAATGATATCAAGAGTATGAGACTCTTGCTTTGAATGAAGATCATCCACATGTCCATCCAAAGAAAGCATCTCATGGGTTGATGGAGGAGTATGTGTTATATGGATATGATCATCATTTGTGACATCTTGTATAGATAGGAGAGTATCCATTAGATCATTGTAGTATCTCAGAGATACAAATTATTGATCTTGAATGATTTTAGAATTTATTTCGACATGCTTTGGATCAAGTTCTTGACATGGGTCAATTTCAAAGGATGGATTGCTTACAAAGGGTTCTTGGACATCATCATTAGGCATGGGAAGTGGCTCAATATCCTGTTGATCTTTGAGTGGATTTGGATCAAGTTTGGAGTTGGGGATTCCTTCAATATCTAAAACCATGAGGTAAAAGGATGTCAATATGTTTTGGAAAGGAACACTGCTAGACTTTGGTGAAAGATGATGATCATGCTTTGGAATAAACTCTTGAAATATGTCCTCTAACTCATTAGGTGATGTAAAGATATTGTCAACATGATCATTGGTGAATGGATCTAGGATTATGTCAATAGGATCAAATAATTCTAACACTCCTTTAAATAGATCATTGGATGAGGTGGAAACATCTTCAAGGTTCTCATTGATGGATTGATCTTGATCACTATCTTTAAAAATTGAGGTGGAGAGATTTTCAATGTTTTCGACCATAGGATCAAATGATGTTAACATTTCTTGAATTGGATCATTGTTAAGTATTGTTGGTGGATTTTGATCTTGATTGAAAAGTGACTCTTGATATATGTTGATTTGACCATTGGATGAAGTAGAAAAATTTTCAAGGTGCTCATTGATGGATTGATCTTGATCACTGTCCTTAATAGTTATGGTGGAGAGATCATCACTGTTATCACTGGTGGTTGAATCTTGATCATTGTCCTCAAAATTTATTATTTTTTGATCAATAAGATCTTGGTTGAGATTTTTGAGTTGAATACAATTTGATGTTTTATGAAGATTTTCTCTATGATACTCACAATAAGATTTACCCCTATTCCAAGGGAATTTTAGGACAGAGTTGAAAGCACTTACCTTTGGAAGAGTTGTAGCACCCCTCCATTTTTGTCTTTTGTTCAGACACTGTGTGTCTTTGTTATGCTTTATTTTCTGTTAGTACCTTGACTATGATAGACTATGATACTTTGTTATTATTTGATCGCTAACTTTAGAGCGATGTGGATTTTATATTATGATGTGATGGTACAGTATTCTGATGTTTATTATTATGAAATGATTTTAATTAGCATAGTATTTATTTGAATTAATATTGTTATATGCTCATGAGTAGATTATTGATGTTAGAATTGTCAGTTGTTGTGACTTTGTATTGGTGAAGGGAACGAAATCAAATCACTTGCTTGTGAGCGCCTGTAATTCCACGATTCTCTCTTCACAGTGTGTTTTATTATGATATATATGCATGTTCGATATATGCTTTGTTTGCAGGTTTGCAGGTATAGGACATCGAGTCCACCTGGTTTCACAGGTTTGAGCGTGTCCATTGCCCAACGGTATTGTTGATTGGGAGATAGTAGCTAGGTTTCCTGTGTCAAGCCACCACCCTAGTCATAGTGTTTCGTTGGTTTCGTTGGTTATGTTTTGTTATAATGTTGTTCAATTTTGCCTTGATATTATTTATGTTGCAAAGTGTGTTTAAGGTAAATAAATGATTTAAATATTTTAGTTGATTATTTAATTAATCTTGTTTATTATGTTAGAAGATTGTAATTTAATTTAATTAATTAATTTAATCTATTTGGTAAAATAATTTAATCTTAGGATTAAATTTATTTTATTAATTAATTAAATTAGTTGAATTAAGTTTAAATTAGAAATACTATGTATTTTTGAAATTATTAAAATATTTTAATTTTTAGAAATATCTTGAGGGATTGGTGCAAATTGATTTTGAAAGATATTTGTTTTCAACATGTGTTTGAAAAAATTAATGACGGTGGTTGGGAAAAATGTTTTCATGGAGAGAATAATGGCTATAACCATGAGAGGTGAGAAGTTTCTTCACGAAAGAGAGGAGAGGATATTTTGTGGGGGAAAGGTTGTTTAAAAAATTAAGTTTTTTTTATTGTATTGGGGGTTGTTGAAATTTGGGGAAAAAGATAGTCTTGGGAAAGTTCTTTGTGCTCTGGAATTTGTTTGATTTTGGAAGAAGCTCTAGTTGTTCTGGAAGAAGCTTGGTTCTATGGAAGAGGATCCACACCAATCCACTCCTCTCAAGTGTTGGAATTCAGGTTCCTCTATTATTCTAGTTAATTTCATTTTAGAAAAGATTCTTAGATTAAATTTGTTGTCTAGAAAAAGATTGAATGTGCAAATTATGAAGCTTTTGAGTTTTTGTTAAAATTAAAAATGTCGTGTCTGAAACTTTCCATGAAATCTTCTATAGAAATAAAATCTTATGTAGAAATGAAATATTCTATTGAAATTATTGCAAGCTTATTTGGGATTGTTGTAAACAATGAAGAACCCAAAAGAAAACTATTAGGGATCTAGAAAAATCTCTATAAGGAAAAAAATAAAATTCTCTGTAGAAATAAACCTCTTAGGAAATTTGGGTAAAATTTATCCGTAGAGAAATATTGCTCCAATTTACTATTGGATTTATTTTCTATAGAAAATGATTGCTTCCAATTAAATTTTTTTGTATGATGAATTTAAAAAAAAAAAACCCTGTGTTGAAACTGTGAAATCTTTTGTTGAAATTGTGAAAATTTCATGTAGAATATATTTTGAAAATTATTGCCTAACTAGAGCATTTGTTTTGATAAATTTGTATACACACACACACACACATATATATATATATATATATATTGGAAGATATATATATATAGATACATATATATAAATATATATACATGTATTAGTTATGGGAATTTTTGTAACTTTTCTTATTTTGAAAGCTCTATGATAGTCTCGTACGACGATTTTAACTCTATTGCTAGTTTCTATTTATTAAGGAAATTCGCAAGTTTTTAAAATTTATAAAGGGCATGGTGTTGGAAGGGGGAAGCGCTGGGCTACCCCAGCCGCTGCTCCCATGAAGGGGAGTCGGTGCTGGAGGTAGTGCCTGCACTGCCCCCATACAACCACACCAAGGCTAGGCCCTTGTATGAATCGCGGGTCAACTGTGTTAAGCGCATCCCCCCAATATTTAATGTTGTGCTTTCCTTTGATCTCTTTCCGCACAGTTTAATGCAATTTCAATTTTCTTTTTAGATTTAATTTTATTATATATATATTGTATATATTATATATATATATAGAATATATCGTATATATATGTATATATATATATGTGTGTATATATACTAAATATATATTCAATGTGTATATATTAAAATATATATTTAATGATTTTAATTAATAGGTGCATGTATCATATGCACAGTTAGAAGAATTTTAAAGTAAAATATTTAAATAGAAGAAATTGGTATTTTTATATAAAAGTAATTGAGGAATTGAAGTTACAGATAAATTAGATTTTCCTTCTCTATTTGTAAAGGGATTTAATTTTATTTATTTATTTGGGCAATAACTTTATTGTGAATCACTGAAGGGGAAATTGGATTTAGGATATTTGAAGAGTTGTTTTATTTCCTATTTTTATTGCCCTTTTAATTATGTTTTCTTAAGTTCGTTTTTTGGGGGAAATTGATTAGAAGAGTTAGTTGATAATTTTTAAGTCTTCCAGAAGAGTTATTAGATTTGGGGGTTGTTGTATTTTATTGTCAGCCTTCAATTTCCCTTGGGTAGTGCATATAGTCATATTTAGTTAGTCACCCGGTTACCATGAACAAGGATGTGTTGCCTCCTTTGTTTGAAGTGAAATTTTTTATGTGTTGCCTCCTATGTTTGGACTGGAATTTGTTATGTGTTGCCTCCTATGTTTGGAGTATAATTTGTTATGTGTTGCCTCCTATGTTTGGAGTGGAATTCGTTATCCGATTTTGTGCACTATATTACCCTTGGGTGTTGGTTTTGATCCATGTGTTGTCAGTAGGAGAGTGGCTTTCATTAGGGGCCAGAGCCCTAAAGAGGTAAACTGGGTAACCTATCAAAAGTAGTTAATCAAGTGAAAACTATAATTTAAAGTAATTATGGGATTGGGTAGTAACTCATATTAACTCAGATAAGATAGCCTCACTCATGGACTCAAGTGCTCGTTTGGTCTTGGGATGAGTGGGAAGGCCTGGAATGGTGAAGGTCATCTTCCTTGTCTCTTCGAAAGGTAAGTTGATCCTGCATGAGTGAGAATGGGGGCCAGGGATCGGTTGAGGTTGCTAGGGTTTAACCAGTTAGGGGGTCAGTAACCTATGAAGATCCACATTGAGTAACCCATGTCGAGTTGGCATGATGACACTCATCCTATGACAATGGTCTGTGTGTATGGTTTAGTGATACAATTGATTAGTTAACTCTGGAAGCAATGTAACCAATGTTTTAGTGTTGTACTTATGTCTGGTTAGTTCAGTCTTGTGATAGCCTATGTCTAGATGTAGTTGGTCTTGTCTATTAATCCTTGTTACTATCTCCTAGCATGGGAGGTGGGCCTTCGAGTACCACTTGGTTGGGTGGAATGTGCACCTTACTCCATTGGGTCCCCTTCTTTTGTTCATGATGGTGAGATCTTCTAGTTGGAGAGCTCGTGGGTACCAGTTGATATGTTCTTTTCATTTGACTATTGTATTTGTTGGACATTTGTATTTATTTTACTCCTCAATTGTGTTCGAGGAGGAATCTTGTAAATTGTAACACTTATGTAGGGTCTTCCTCATTCTAGGAATGAATATTGTAAACATTATTTTAAATTAATGTAATCTTTAGATCTTTATGTACTTCTATCTTATGTGATGTTTATTGCTTTGAATGTATGTTTTTTAAATTCATGAGTAATTAATTTTATGCTATGAATGAGTTAATTTTATGTTATGGGATTCAGTTGTAAGCTTAGCCTCATGCCTTAGAGGATGTTTGCGATAGTGTAGTGCAACTTTCATTTTATTATTGCACTTCAAAAGAAAAAAAAATGTACGTTTTCGTAGTTGTTGCAACTTCCTCTAGGGTTACATGGTAGGGCGTTACACGAGTGATGAGTTTTGCATCGAGTATCTTTCTTAGCACTGATTTGATTGGATCTCCAAAAGGAGTGTATTCATGTTTGTGCTCTTGTGATATTTTTTCTTGTTGAGGCGATTCTTGTTGTGATTGATCTTGGAGATGTGGTAATTGGGTTTGATGTTGATGTTGTTGATCTTGATATCCAACCTCTTGACATTGGGGATATTATTCTTGTTGTGGTTTTTGAGACAACTCAATGTTTTGATGAGATAATCCTTTTGCAATGTGTTGATTTTGGGATGGAGATGTCTCTTAGTGATATGAATCAATTAATTTCCGAAGTGAAGCAATTTGATTTTGCAAAATTTGATCTTGATTTTGATCTTGACATCCTTGATATAGTTGAGTTGGTTGTTGAGCAAGCATATTTGGAATGTATACTTGTGGTATTTGCATGGGATCATGGAAAAATTGATTTTGGACAATGTTCTGATTTGGGATGATGTTTAGATTTTGCATTATAGGTTGACATGGAACATTGTTGTGGTTGGGAAACACATTTCTTTGATTTGGGTAACTTTGATTTTTCATGAGGTTACCTTGACTTGGATCAATACATGGAGTTGCTAACATATTGTTTGGACTTTGAACAACATTGGTGTGATTCACAAACATATCTATCCCAAAGTTCACCAAGTGTGGATTCGATATGTTCATGTTTGGTAAGCTTGTATTTGATATAGTCACATTTGGCATGTATGGATTTGGTGGGATAATGTTGTTTGGACTAAGACTCATGAATTGATTATTTGGTTGATAGATTTGCAGGTTTTGAATTTGATTTAAATATACCATAGGGAAAGGTGTTCCAAAACTTAGATTGGGCATACTCACATTTGTTGTATCATTGAGGTTTTGTGTTCTAAAATTCAGATTGGGAAAACTCACATTTGTTGCATCATTGAGGTTTTGTGTTCTAAAATTCAGATTGGGAAAACTCACATTTGTTATATCATTGAGGTTTGTAGGAGATAATGATCCAATGTATGGATTGTATAAATGTGAGTTCTGGTAATCAATTGGTATTGTAAGGATTTGATAGTTTGTTTGACTTAGATCACTCATGATATATGGAGAAAATTTATATTCCAAGTTCTTCTTGTGTTTTGACCTTGTTGACTTCTAAGGAATTTAGGACCAATGATGAGATGAAGGATGAAAGGGATGAATGATATGGGTGAACTTTTGAGAAATTTGGGTTAATGTTAGACTTTGGGATTTTTGGATTTTGATTTTGATTTGGATGATGGACTTGTAAATCCCAAGATGTTGGATGTTACCTTGGGATAAACTTGTCCAAAAGGATGATAATTTAACTAAATGTGTGGGGAAGGATTCATCCATACACACTTAGCCAAACAAAGGGTATTTTGATTTTGATTGAGATATTTACCAAAAGTCTAAAATGAATGATTTTTCCAAAGTTCCAAAGGTTGTTTGTGAAATGGGATTTGATTGATGTTTTGGGATGGGTGAAGTGTTTGATATGATCTTAGATGAACCTAAGAGGGACTTTGTTTATAAGACCAAGGTAGTGAAGAACATGCTTTAACCTATGAGTAGTTCAAACCAAAAGACCAATGTTTTTCTTGGAAGATCATAAGATAGAAGATAACAAGCACCTGTGTGGGGTTCAATTGATTTAATTTTGTTTAATGAATTGCTTTTACCACATCTACACCTCTTTCTTAAGTTTCAGAATAAATGTCTATGTCTTAACTCCTTTTCATCCCACAAGGTCCATTATGTGAAAATCAAGGTTTCAAGAGAATAGTTTTCCTAGATTGACTTTGGAGAGAACAATCTTGACATACAGGCCCAAATATTTAGAAGCCTCTAAGGATAAAATCCCAAGCGACAAGCAGTGATATTTGGACTCTTTAAGGATATTTTTTCTTCCCAAAGGGTTTGAAATTCTGGTGATGTGTTGAGTGTTTGTTTTCCAATGTTTTAGATCTAAGCAAATAATTTTAATTTCAAGATAGTGCACAATCCTAGGGTAGAAAAGACAATATTTGTCGGATTCCCACTTGGATTTCTCCAGCTGTGCTTATTTAAAGCGGATGATTAGAAGCTTGACCACACTGGCTCCCCCTTTCTCATCACACACTTCTTGGGTCATCCAAGCTTTGAGTTCTCATGAATCTCCCATGACAAACTCTTCATCCCTACTTAGAATCACAAGTATACGGGACGACTTCGGAGGTTCAACCTCCTGACACTAACAAATAGATAGGGATTTTGGATTCTACACAAGTTGGTTCATAATCAAGGCACCCATTCAGAAGGCCACATGAGAGGCAAGATCAACCCATATAAAGAGTATCACCTGATTTTCTGTAGGAGCTCCTATAATGCTGAGATTTCCTCAACATTCAAATTTGTATACCGGTTAGGAGTAGCTTGGCATTTAGCTCGTTACCAGTTTGAGTCGTTCCTTTGGGGTGAGTAAATTTTCCCACCAAGGAAGGCTCTCTAAGGGTAAACAATAGCAAAGAATTGTATTTGTAGTTCGACCACCTAATGCATTTAGGCGGGAGCACACACAATGCCTTTTCTGCACACTCGCATGTTTTGTTCAATTTTAAGAGCCCAAATTTGAAATGTGGAGGCAATCTTTTAAACAACCTAATGTCACTAAAAATTCTTTTGATTCTCAAGATTGTTGTGAAGTGCGAGAGAAGTGCATATGCATTTCGAATGACAAGATTTTGTAAAAAATATTACAAAAAAAAAGTAAGCACAAGTTCTTTTTAGATCTCAAAAGCAATAGTGAGTTCTTTTTAAAGCACTAAACTTGAGTGTGAAGGTTGTTTGTTCAATTTTAATCCAAATCAAAATTCTAGTAAGTTTCTAAGGTTTTTTTTTAACCAACTTGAGAAAGCTTGAGTTGTAGGTTAATTTTATGCCCAAAATAATTCTAGTTAGTCCTAAGGCATGAAAGGAAAATATATGATAGGTTATTTTCCCATGAGTGTTTAAAAACACTATTACAATGAATATCAAATTCTTTTTATTTCACTTTCATTCTCCATGATCCTTTAAAACCTGTAATCCAAGCTCCAAATGTTAGATGAAATCAAGAAACAAGAAGATATGAGGGTTAGATAAATGATTAAGCATAGAAACCCTAAAACTTAGACCAAGTTTCACTATGATTTGACATTAGGTGAAAATTTGAAAATTTTAACTCTACCAAAGTTAAGAAACCCTAAACCATTGCCTAGCTTATGAAATTCTACCCCATTTAAAAAAAAAGCTTTAAAAAAGACCTTTGTATGACCAAGATATGGTCATTTTAAGATTGAATATAAAAGCAAAAAAAAATAGAGATCATATGTGCTAAAATAAGGGCTAGATGCGCTAAAAAAGAGGCCAGATGTGCTAAAATAGGGGCCAGATGTGCTAAAAAAGGGGTCAAATGTGCTAAAATAGGTGCTAGATGCGCTAAAACAGGGGTCAAATATGTTAAAACAGGGGCCAGATGTGTTAAAACAGGTGCCAGATGTGCTAAAACAGGGGTCAAATGCGCTAAAATAGAGGCTAGATGCATTAAAATAGGGTTCAAATGCATTGAAATAGAGGTCGAATGCATTGAAACGGGGGTCAAATATGTCGAAACAAAGGTCGAATGCACTGAAATGGGGGTCAAATGTGCCAAAACGAGTAATGGATGTGCTATATCAGACTTCACGGATGGACTTGTTGATGAAACCTGCAAGAAAGATGTTAAAAATGAGGCTAGGCCCCACGGTGCACACCAAAATGTGAGCACAAAACCTGCATAGACTAATAAAGGATCAACAAAATGATGTTAAACATGTTAGTAACACAAATCTAATGCTCCCTATGATATTCTTCAACTAATTTAAGAGAAAACATGAAATAAGCAAGGAAACAACACAAATGAAGCATGCAATCTAACTTAAACCAACATAACCTTCATCCCATAGGGGAATTGGTGCTTCTTTGATGTGGAGAGAATCCCTTTCCCAATCCCTTGATAAGCTTGATGAGTTGTATGAGATTCTTGATGCAAAATGCCAATAATCTTGCTATGGATGGTGAACTTCTATGCTAAATTGGATGAAAATGTGGATGATTATGGATAATGAGCTTGCATAAACTTTTGTCTTGAAAAATGCCTAATATTGTGGATCCAAATACAATAGAGAAGGTCTCTATTTATAATGAAGAAGGTTTCAAGGATGAAGAATAGGATTAATGTGGGATTAAAGAAGGAACCAATGGCATTGTGCCACTTGTCAACATGCTAATGAAGGAGAGTGGAGCATATTTTGAACAATGTGCATGCTAAATGCATGTAGGTGAAATTTGAATTTGAAGAGGTGACTTGTGTAAGAGGGGATGTAAGAGGAATTAATGCCAAGTTGGCTCAAGAAAAGGACATGTAAGAGCTTTTAATGCCAAGTTGGAGGACAAAAGTCCTTTGGGAGGGATAATTCAAATAAGTGGAATATTCCAAAAATATGCCATATTTGAATGAAAATAGGAGGAATTAATAAATTAAATAAATTGATTTACATGTGCAACTTGCAAAAGCTAGAGGATTGGAGGATTAGTGTTAGGAGTTAATTAGGATTAATTAACTTAGATGAAGTTAGCTGATTCAACATTTCATTTAGATATTTGAGTTTATTTAAATCAAATGAGAGGATATTTGAGATATTAGTAATTTAATTAAATAAAATGATTTATTCAATTAAAAGAGATGACATTAGCATTCAATTAAATAAAGTTAATTTATTTAATTAAAAGAAGACATTAGGATTTAATTAAATAAAGTTGATTTATTTAATTAAAATAGGAACATTAAGATTCAATTAAATAAAGTTTATTTATTTAATTAAAAGAGGCAAATGATGAAATAATTTGATAAGGTTCATTATCTGATTTTAAGAGAAATTTTGATGAATTTAATTAAATAAAGATTATTCAATTAAATGGCTAGTAAAGAAATGATTAAGGAATAATCGGTGTTAGTGAATTAGGATTGAGTGTATGATATCAATCATGATATTTCGAGTGTCTACATAACTAGAAGAACAAGTTCACTTTGGGAATCAACTTAGGGAACCAAAGAGATGCCCGAAAATGAGTAAGGCTAAAAATGGAAAATTGATTAGATAACGTTGAACACACAAAAAACTTTCCACTCAAATAAAACTGCCACACCACCTAATTTGTAGGGGAAGAAGCTGAGATATGAATAGAAGATAAGGCCTTAAAAATAACTTCCAACCTTAGATTGATTTCATAAAGCCTTTTCCAAGAATCATCAACAATGTAATCAACCACATCCCTTTTGAAATAATGAATACATAGCTTTTGAAAGGGAAGCACCCAATTCTTGTCTTTGAGGGGACCATTACCAATCCACCAGTCCTCCCAAAATAGGACCCTCCTACCATTACCCAATCACCACTACAACCCCTTAGAAATAATACTTATAGAATTAATCATGAAATTCAATAAGACAAATCTGGAAGGGGGAAAACCACTAGCAAGGAGATCCCTGATACTGTTGGACTCAAGGGAACACTAAGAGGGGGGGTGAATCAATGTTCTGCAAATCTGAACTTTATTAAACTGATATTTAAACCATTTCAACATTAAACTAAAGGAAAGATGCAAACACACAAAGTAATCATCCACAATACCATAACACAAGGATTTTTGCGTGGAAACCCTGTTAGGGGAAAAACCACAGTGGAGGTCAATCCATAATTTGAGTACTCAAATATAAGTTTTATAAAAGGGAATGCACTTGCATTTAGGCTCACTGCCTTACAAAATGTTTAGATTAAAACCATCTAAGGGATTTAATTGAAGTAATAGCATCTACTTATGCCAGGTTACAGTTCTGATTAGGCTCATAGATCAGATTCTGGACCTTCTGTCTGATTTTTCTTTTCACTCCGCTCTGCTCTACAATTCGCATCATAAAATCATACATAGATAAATTCACACCACTATCCTTCTAAATTCTACACCACACACTAATATACTTCACATCACACATATTCGCTTCTTCAAACTGATACAACCGGTCTCATATATATCCGCTATCAAAGATTTGATCATTCATATGTCGGCTTTTATAGAACATAAAATACTTTCCAACTATCGGCTAAATCCACAACTAATTTTTATGTGTACCACCCAAGGTCAGTCATAGCATAGTGAGGACCCAAATAAACATGTTCGAACACAAAAAAAATTAACCAATTACTCCTTAAACATCTGCAATGACTATATTCGCCAAGTTGGCCTTCTAGCATAGATAACTAGAAAATCAATGCACCGGATCTCCTAGATCGTACACCAGTGAATACACACCTCGATACTTCTTGAATAAGGTATTATGAACATAAACATACCTATCTCTAAGATCCACAGCCAAAAATGATAATCCGGTGAAGATTGATAGTTAATTTGAACTGGATACCCTATTCTTCATTCTTACTTCTGGTACTAGCTAGCTCTTTACTCTGTCTGTCGGTATGGAACAGTACTAAGTTGTGGAATAGATTAATGACTTAGGTTTCCATCAATGACAACACTAGAAGCCATATGCTAACAATCTCCCCCTTTGGCATTGATGGCAAAACTTAGTGAAAAATGACTAAGTGTCAAAAACCAATATGAGTACGTTGCGAAACTTCAAAATTTCAAAACATATCTCCCCCTGAGATTGATGAGGCATTTTTCACTACTCTCTCTCCCCCTTTGATATCAATGAAAAAACTAGAAGCCATATGCCAAAAATTGACAAAACACGTGTTCAATCTCCCCTTTTGAAATATGATAAAAAAACTTGTTGCTTCAAAACTATTTTCAAAATTTGAAAAAGAACAACTGCTACTTGAGTTAGAAAATTATCTTGTGATTTTCTTTCATCTCTAAAAGAAATTTCTTCCAAGCTTCTATTGCAATCCCAATGATTATGATCATGCTATTATTCTTAGATATCTTGTTGACAATCTCGGTGAGGGATTCTGGTATTGTGATCACATCCTCTAATTTTTTACCTTTCCTCAGTATCTCAACCATCTGTTCCAGTTTGCATTCAGTTAGGTCCTTCACTTTCCAAAAAGTTTCCACGAGTGTGTTTTTAGTGAACTGAAATTTTGTGTGCTCAAATTGAAGCTCTTGAATCCTTTTCTTGATTGTACCATCCTGATCCTAAAACATATCAAAACCTTTTCCAATCCCATTTAATTATGATTCAATTTTCTCCAACTTCTCTTTGTATTTCCCAACTGCATGAGGCCAACGGATGCAATAGTTTTAGATGTTATTTGCTGCACTTATGCATTGCCTCAGCTCATTCATTTTCTTTTTCAACTTGGTAAGTGATAGCCTGAACTGCTCCTTCAAATGTAAGATTACTTCTTATTATTTTTTTTGAGACTCAGAGTCCATAGTTTCCTTGATGCATTCAATCATTTCTTCTGAAAAATATTCTGCAAACTCTCCAACTTGATCTGACTGTGCACAACATGAGCACTCAGAACACTCAAAATCATATCTTGATCATATGAGGGTTTGATAGACCATAACTTAGTAATTTTATGCATTCCACTTTCCTCATGAACAAGTTGTTGCAGCTTCTCTTTTGTCAAGTCATCTTCTTCTTCACTTGCTTCTATCATTTCCTTTTCTTGTTCTGGTTCGACTAATTTTAGTTCTTCTCCCTTAGTGTCAGTTTCCTTATTGGATTCTTCATCTGGTATATCCATAATCTCCTGTTCCTTTCCTTTCCCTTCAATTTTCAGAATCTTGCATTCTAGAGGAGTACAAAGAACAATTTATTTTTCTCTTTTCTTGTTTCTATCCATCTCATCGGAAGAGGAACCAACTTCAAGTGCTTTTACCAGAAGAAAAATACCAACTAAACCAAACTTTCCTAGCAAACTGTTAAAGAAACTTTCATATGCTTGATCACAGTTTTCCAAACTTTTAAAGTGTGTGTAGATTTTTTTGGACCCCGGTTCATTTACTTTCCACACCACATTGTTTTTCATCGATAAACAATTCAAAATGTACATTACTAGGCATATGACTAGAGTACCAAACCTGAAAGGGTAATCCGTCTCTTTTGTTAATTGCACATTCTCCATCATTTGATCCTTTAGCAGTCCGCATAGGTCAAAGTCCTGGCCTTCCATTATCATTTTGTGAGAGATGTAAACTGCACCTGCCGAAGTTGCTCCTTCTCTGTTTCTAAAAAATATTTTATATGATACTTCGTGCACAATGTACCTTGTCATAGGATTTTGATTGTCGATATTATCAGTGCCCTTTAATCTCCACTAACTTCGGTGAGGGTTTTGACTTCTTTATTCTGAATGGATTTCTTTCTCGGTATATCCCCAACTTTGCATAATCTAGTTAAATTTTCAATTACTTCTTTGAAATGATGTAGGGTTTGTCCAGAATCAAAGTGTCATTATTCAATCTACTCAAAATGAATTTAACAATTTCCACGTTCTCAAAATAGGGAAACTCATTCCAAATTTCCAAATTCTTATGTTTGGCTTCTCTCACCCATTTCAATTCATCGGGCAACAACAAATTTCTTATGGCTCTAATATTCTCAATGTTGTATTTATCTAAATTGATTGACCCTTTGATTTGTTCCATTTTTCCTTCCGTACAACTGCATGCCAAATTATATGGAAATTCCAAAAACAACTAAAGTACCTAATGGATTTCGAGATTCACCAATGAATTTTCTTCACTCCTTCAAAATTCTGTTGCAGAGCGCTTTCCTCCTTATATTCTTCAATGAAAAGTAACAAATGAGAGTTTCAACTTATCTTTCCTAGGTATTCTGGATACTTTGTTTTCTCAGACAATGAGAGAAAAATTCTTTTGTGGACCTATGATTTCTTTGAGTTTCCTTGTGAGTGGTTTCCAAAGCCTCTATAGATCATTAATACACATTTTGACAATCTTTTCATGATCCGGTACTAGGTTACGGATAGGGGAAAAAATATTTTCTTGAAAAACTCCCCCTGGGCCAATGGCCTAAGATCAATTTCCAGAGGATTTACCGGAAGCAAGTTCCGGTGCAGAGCCATTTCTAGCATCAGATTCATTCTTCCTTACCCATGTCTTCTTCATTTGATCTCTTATTTCATCCACAATCATTTTTCCTTTTTCTTTATCATTTTTCTATGTATTTTTGTCTTTGTATACTAGACCTTTTCTATCCACATTTTTGTTTCTATAAAATATTGCAATGTGACCGTATCTATTGCAATTGTAGCACACAGTATTTCCTTGTCCAGACCAATCATTCCATTGATTTCTTCATGATCTACATTGATTAGCAATATGCCCAATTCTTTCACAGGTATAACATTCAACATTCCTTCTACTGACAGAGTAGTTTGACACATTTTTGCATTCAATTGATTTATGACCAAACTTTTTGCAATTGAAACACTGACTAGAGAATGATGAATCACTTGATTTCATTTTACTTCTACATTGAGCAGCCATATGATTGAATTTATTGCAAGAAAAATAATATCCATTAAAATTTTGAGCATTAGGTTGTCTTACCAAATACCTTCCACCTTTGTTCATCTGATTTCCTTGCTTGAAATTTCTTTGTCCAGATCCAAAACTTTCTCCTTTCTCATATCCAAGACCTTGCTTGTCTTTTCCACTCTTTTGAATTTGAGTCAGCTCATCCAGCTTAACAAATAATCTTAAATTTCTCCTTGTATTCATTTGTAGTAGTAAGTTCATCCCTGAGAATAATAATCTATTTTTCAAGTTCTTTTGCATTGTTTTGCTTAACAGTAAAAAATGGGATTTGAAGGGGCCCAAAACCCTTTACATCAAAAAGCAACTGTTAACGAAAGAAAAAGACAACATCAGCAAAACAACCCACCCACAAGAAGACCATAGAAAATATTCAGCCAAAACGATGATACCCACCCAGTAGCATTACATATTATTTAGGATATCTGCAACTTCAACATCATAGGTCGTATTCTTACCACCCACATCCCCAGTAGTAGGCATCTCATTACCAGTAGCACCAACCTGAATCTTGGTCTTGTTGCAGGTTTGAACCCAAGGTCCACCTGCTTTAACCTCCCCAATCAAAACACAACTTGCACCCTTGTCATCTGGCTTCTCACCTTCCATCAACTTACCATTAGTATCATTATCAGTAGCATCTTTACCCTTAGTAACATTGTCCATAGAGGACATCATACCAATAGATTCAGCAACAAATTTGTTCCCCTCTTTACCTTCCTTCATACTAACAATAATCCTTTCCATGAGATTCTCCAGATTAAGGATTCTTCCTTCAAGATTCTACTTCATCAGAAGCATTTCCTCTACCACAATCTTCAAGGAGTTCATCAAATCATCAATTTGATCTTGAATAGAGGAATCCTCCTTTTTACTAGCAATACCCCTCACTTTCACATTAGTCATATTCATCTCATGAAGGCCCATTTAAAAAGCTTACAGAAAAGAATAGAGCCCTCCCTAGCAGCTCCCAAGACATCCACAATATTATCTTTCCCAATATAAAAAACCTCTCTACCCTCAACATCCTCCTCATGAAAGGAGGAAACCTTCTCAGTCTCAACAACAATCCCCTTACCTTTTTCAACAATAATCAGCATCACAGCGGGTGATTTGATCTTTCAGAGGGAATCCACAATCTCAGCTGCAACCACCATCCTCTTCATCCACCTCTTTGGGTCCACCTCAAGGGTGTCCCCATCAACATGCCCAACCCGATGCCCACCAAAAGAAACCCCAGCTTCCTTACCATCCAGAGACCCCACATCATTATGTCTGCCATCCCCTTTAAGAGGAGTATCCGACTCAAGAGAAGATCGTGCCACCTTCCTCGCACTATCCCCTACAAGTAGAGCCCTATTTTTCAGAGGTGGGGGAGGAGATGACACCTCCCTGACCAAATCCTTCACATCCTTTCTACTTTTGCTAAGCATTTCATCTGCAGGATTACCATTGTTGGTCTCATAACCCTTTTCAAGGCTCAACCCCTCTTTTTTACGCTTCCCCAAGGTAGGGGATCTCATGTCCTCATCTGCAATGGCAAGGGAATCCGACGCAAAATCCACATCCCCCAACTCTGACTCCTTTTGCAAGATCAACCTCTGTTTCTTCCTATTCTTATAGGCCACTTCCTCCTTAGAAACCATATCATAACCCTTATCAATTTTCATATCCTTAGGAGTCAGAACAGGTCTAACCACCTCAAAGGCTTTGCAATAGTCAGAAATGAGGAGAATTAACTCTACATGAAGAACAAGGTTCTTCTGGTCAATGATCCCAGCATGCAATGAAGCCAATAAGTAGAAAGGAAAGGAAATTATTCTCTTGTGATGAAAGTGGTAGAGAAGAATGAAGTGATAGGAATTCACAATAGAATAATGACCTTCTAAAGAAATATACCTCATTAAATCCTCAACAACATCGACCCAAAGAGCCTTTAAGGATTTTCTCTGGTAACCCCCGCTCTTCACTGGCTTCAAGTCCTTAGCTTCCTCACCTTTGAAAAAAAAATTCATGGAATTTTGTGACTCTTTCTTATCCCTATAGAACTTCATTCCTTCCATAGGAAAACCAGTGATATGAGTGATGAGGTCTTCAGTGATGTCGAATTCCATCCCTCCAAGCTTCAACACCTTATTGTTCCAATGTTTAGTGACATTAGCAGTCATCTGGGGATTATTCCCTTGCAACTTCTCGATATAGGGAGTCAAACCACCCTTCTCCAGAATCATGCAAACCTCCTCATTCTTCTTAACATCATTGCAAGAGAAGGGCTCTACTCGATTCCTATCACCACCCATGGCAGCCAAATTCATAGAGCCAAAGAAAAAAGCAACTTTCATAGTAGAGACAAAACTTCTCGATAAAGCCACTCTAAGGATGCCCATAATCCATGTAAGGGAATAGATGTGATAGAGATAATTAATAGGCATAGTAATCCACTCCATATGGATTTTCTCCTTAGTACCGTCAAAGCAATTCGAGGCCTTAATATCACTCCTCCAAATAATGGCCTTCCACGCGATAAATAACATACAAACCCAACACCACACACCACTATTATTTTGATTATCTTTGTGATTCGTGATTAATAGTTACAATCACCTCTATAGGAAGAGTGTCATTGAGATCCCACTCTTGGGCCCCATGAAACCCCAAGTTAGCAAAGATATCGGCTAAGCTATTTCCCTCTCTTAAAATGTGAGATATATAAAACTGATCAAAGGAATTAAGGATACTAATAGAATCCTTTATCATAGACTCAATATTCCAAGAGGAAGTGGCACTTTTTTTTAAATTATTGATGATATTCAAAGAATCCCCTTAAAGCCACACTTTCTTAAAACCTTTCTTTTGAGCCAGTTTGAGACCATGATAGGTAGCAACAGTTCTTCTGTATTGTTTTTGAATTGTTGCAATTCATTTTCAAACTAAATGAATTCTCCATTTATTCTTCTGCATTCATCAGATCTTTCTTTTAAGGACTGAGCAAGATTCTCCTCATTCTTCTTCCTTTCTTCAATCTCCTTAGTCAACTTCATCACCATAGATTCCATCTCATGTCTTAGGGTAGCATTGCTTCTGGCAAGCTTTTCACATTCTTCAGTTATTTCCTTCAAGGTTTGATTCAGGTGAGCATCATCCATGTTTTCGCTCTCTTTCTGCTTGATCTGATCACATATATCCTTCCTCTTTTCCCTGGATTTAACAATCTGATCCTTCAAGGTCTGAATGAATTTCTCAACATCCCTAAGATTTGCTTTCAATTCCCAGACTTCTGCTTTAGACTAATCAAGGTCACCAAGTGCCACCAAAAGTTGCTGCTGAAAACTACCAGAGTCCATTATACTCCAAGATCCACCTCAAGTTGCTAAACTTCTTTAGAGGAACTAGGCTCTAATACCAATTGTTGGACTCAAGGGAACACTGAGAGGGGGGGGTGAATTAGTGTTCTACAAATTTGAGCTTTATTAAACTAATATTTAAACCATTTCAACATTAAACTAAAGGAAAGATGCAAACACACAAAGTAATCATCCACAATACCATAACACAAGGATTTTTGCGTGGAAACCCTGTTAGGGGAAAAACCACAATGGAGGTCAATCTACAATTTGAGTACTCAAATATAAGTTTTAAAAAAGGGAATGCACTTGCATTCAGGCTTGCGGCCTAGAGCTCACTGCTCAAAGTAGAAAGGCTCACTACCTTACAAAATGTTTAAATTAAAACCATCTAAAGGATTGAATTTTAGTAATATCATCTACTTATGCCAGGTTACAGTTTTGGTTAGGCTCATAGATCAGATTCTGGACCTTTTGTCTGATTCTACTCTTTGCTCTGCAATTCGCATCATAAAATCATACATAGATAAATTCACACCACTATCCTTCTAAATTTCACACCACACTAATATAATTCACATCACACATATTCGCTTCTTCAAAATGATACAACCGATCTCATATATATATCCGCTATCAAATATTTGATCATTCATATGTCGGCTTTTATAGAACATAAAATACTTTCCAACTATCGGCTAAATCCATAACTAATTCTTTATGCACACCACCCATGCTTGGTCATAGCATAGTGAAGACCCACATTAACATGTTCAAACACAAAAAAATTTAAGCAATTACTCCTTAAACATCTGCAATGACTATATTTGCCAAGTCGACCTTCTATCACAGATAACCAGAAAATCAATGCACCAGATCTTCTAGATCATACACCAGTGAATGCACACCTCGATACTTCTTGAATAAGGTAGTATGAACATCAACATACCTTTCTCTGAGATCCACAACCAAAAATGATAATTCGGTGAAAATTGACAGTGTTAATTTGAACCAAATACCCTGTTCTTCATTCTTACTTTCGGTACTAGTTAGCTCTTTACTTTATCTACCGGTATGGACCGATACTAAATTGTGGACCAGATTAATGAATTAGGTTTCCATCAATGAAAACACTAGAAGCCATATGCCAATAGATACAATCAACACCATGAATATATTTACTAGAGAAAATGAAAACCCATTCACCATTTCCAGAAATAAGAATCCATAGTTGTTTGGCAAGTACGGCAAGGTTAAATTCTCTAATTTTCTTAGGCCTGTAGACATTGTCCCATGAAACCAAATGCATCCTTTTTCTCTCTTCAACTCTAGACTGAAGAAAATTATTTTGAATAATTTCAATCTTATCGATAAACTTCTTGGGCATTTGAAAAAGGCTCAAAGCATAAATAGGGAGATTTTGGAAAGTTGATTTTATCAATTGCAGTTTTCCTTCTTGATTAAGCAAGGATCCCTTCCACCCCACCAATTTAGAATTAAACTTGTCAATTAACCCACACCAAAATGAGTCAGGAACAACATTAGACCACAAAGGGAGACTCAAATAGGAAGACGAAAATTCCCCAATCTAACATGCAAAATCCTCATAATTTTGTGTTGCCTCATCGTAGGAGTGTTGAGAAAAAATAAGGTACTCTTTGGAAGGTTAATTCTCTGCCCCAAAGAAACTTCATACTTTTGCAAAATATGATGAATAGATTTTAAATCTTTGATAGATGACTCTACAAGGATAATACTGTCATCCAAAAACTACTGATGAGAATAGATCTGATTGCTAGAGGAAGGAGAAAGACCCATCAACAATCCATCATTGACCAAATTTTGGATATGTCTTCCAAGGGATTCCACCATATTGATAAAAAGGAAGGGAGAGATAGGGTCTCCCTACCTCAAACCTCTTGAACAATAAAAGAAAGGAGAGGGGGAGCCATTAATTAATAAAAAGAATTTAGGATATAAATTAACTATCTAACAAACAACACTAGCTTTTCCCCAAACCCAAAAGCTTCCAAAATCTTAAGGAGAAAACCCCAATCAATTTTATCATAATCTTTGAGGAGATCAAGCTTCAAAAGAAAACCTTCTTTTTTGGTAATCGATAAAGAGTGGATGTTCTCATGCACAGTAAGGATTTTCATACTAGGAAATAATCCATTTTGTTGAATAAAAATAATTTGGGGGAGAACCTTTAGCAGTCTCACAACCAGCGCTTTCGAAAAGATATTACAAATAGTTGCAAAGGCTTATAGGGAAAAAATCACCAAAATAAGAAGCCCTCGACTTTATCACGACAAAAACAATAAAAGAGGAATTTAAATCCTTTAGAAGATTATTGCTTCTAAAGAATTCTTTAGTGGCATCAAACACATCCTTCACCACAATATCCCAAAAAAATTGAAAGAAGAAGGGGAAGCCATCAGGCCCAAGTTCCTTATTACCTTTAAAGGAAAAGACCACACTTTTAATCTCACCATCCGAGGGGATAAAAACTAGCTTCCTATTAATATCTTCAAAAATAATGTGAGGAATATCATTTAAAATATCTTGTTGGCTAGAAGGATCCAACACATCATCATTAATGAGAAAATCCAAGAACAAAGAAGTCGCAACCTGCATAATATCCTCATCATTTTCTAGCACTTGATCATTAAACTAAATAGAATTTATATAGTTAGAGGCTTGATGCTTTAATGTGGAAATATGGAAGAATCTAGTATTTTTTTTCCCACTCTTCAACCACATAACCCGCAACCTTTTCTTCCATAATTCTTCTTCCTTAGCAACAATATTATGCAACCTAGAAAGAAGAAAATTTTCACGCTAAATAAGATTAGGATCATAACTAGACAACTGAATAGATTGATGAACAGTCTAAATCTCATCCTTAAAAATAGTTTTTTCATAAAAAATCTAGCCAAATGAAGTCCTATTCTATTTTTGAACATTCATTTTAACATTAGCAAACTTTTTCGCCGCCCTGAACATATCAGTACCATCAACTGTAATATTCCACCAAGACTAAATTTTATCCTTGTGTTCAAGATAACAGGTCCACATTTTCTCAAACCTAAACAAAAAATGTCTTCTTCTACCCAATAAATGCACCAAAAGGGAGAGCGGGAAGTGATCAAAGCCCAATTACCTTGTTAGAGAAAAAAGAGAACATGAATAGGAGAGAAACCAATTCAGAGAAAGATACTAATCAAGATTAACCTAAATAAAAGAGCCTCACTAAATCTTCTATTAGCCAAGTATAGGAAGCCCCTTGAAGATCCAAATCCATCAAGGCATTCCCATTAATAATATTCATAAGATCAAACCTACTCTCATCCATAATTTGGGACACCCCCTTCTTCTCAAATTCATTTAGGGGGGTGTTAAAACCCCCCATAACTAGCCAGTTATTAATAGAAAATTGGGATTTAAAGATGCACAAACTTTCCCAAAAAAAATTCCTAGCACCCTTATTGTTAGGAGCATAAATATTAGAAAGAGTCCAAGAAAAATTATCCCAAACATTCTTAAAGGAAGTAGCCACATGATTAAAATCTTCAAAAATAGCCTTACCCTACACCACCTTGGGATTCCAAAAAGTAACAATACCACCATAGGAACCCACTGCATCAGAATAATGAACACCACAACCTTTAAATATCCTATTCTTAATTTTACTCAGCTCATCAACCTCCATTTTAGTTTCCTGAATCAAAATAATATCATGTTTATGACCCCTTACCAGATTAGAAAGGAAATCATGATTGTGAGGTTATTTAACCCTCTCAGCTTCTAGGATGATCTTCATGAGAAATTTTGAGGGGTTCTCTTCAAGCACATCCCAAACAAAGTCTTTGAGTACCATCAACTATATCTATTTTTCTTTCCTTATCTTGGGTAACCTGGGAAGGAGGTCTACCCTTTCCTCTAGGCTCTGAACCATAATCAGACCTTTGTCTATTTCTAGTGGAAACCCCTGGAGGGGGGAGTTCTTCTTTCCATTTCTACCTTTAACCGTAGTAGACAAAGGATTAGCTAGAACACAACTTTCCACCTAAGAGGATTTATTACTCAAACCTTGGCATTCAGATCCTTCCAAAAAAGATGCAAGAACTTTAACAATAGGGGGAAACCTCACAACACTATTCTTTGGGGCCATTAAAGGAGAAGTTACAGTAGGATCATTTGCCTTGTAATCCTTAACTGAGTTTGAATCCCCATTTAGCTCCTCATAAGTAAAGGTCAAATAAACATCAATAGAGCTATTCTCCACCTTCGCATATCCCTCTTTTTCAGGTTGGACTACAAACACCCCATTAATGGTCTAATTTTGAGCTTGACCAACCTGCCTAGGAGAGGAAACTTAAGTAGCATCTCCCTTGCACTTCCTTGAAGAATTAAGGTCCAAACTAGTATGCTCCTTTGGACTACTATCCACTAGCTCTTCCTCCTTGTTATCAAAAATAACTTGTAAAGACACCCCATTAATGGATGAATCTTTAAACACACCCATAATAGCAGGCTCATGGGGAGACACTACCCACTCTTTCTCCCTCCATTGCTTCAAGGAGGGCTTCTGAAGCTTAGAATTTTTTTTCCAGTGACTAGCTTTCTTGCAGAAAAAGAAAGAAAAAGGAATGGATTCAAATTCCACCACTTGCTATGACACACCAATTTTAAAATCAATCTTTACAACAAAAGGAAGATCACTTGACTACTCAACATTCACATAGAAGAAAGCATACACCAAGCACTTTCCAGAGGCAGCTATTTGATCAATATATAACAAGATTCCAAAGGTGCAAGCAATCCCGTTAAAGACTTCCTCATCCTAGAATTATAATTGGAACCCTAGAAGCCTCACCCAGCTAAGAAAGAACAAGAACTGGGATTAAACCCAGGTTCCCATCTTTTCAGCACTAGAGAAGACTTACCAATAAACCTGGGCCACCTATAAGAGCCATAAGAAGATCATCCTAATAGTTGAAACAAGAGAAAAACCCCTTCGTCATTGTAGCAACATCCACCTAGCCCTTAGTATTCCAACAATTCAGGGATAACTTACGAACCAATTCAATATGTGGATGAGGTCCCGGGAACTTACCCAAAAGCATCATATCCATATTTGGAACACCCTTCTCAATAATACAATTAGGAACCAAGATAGAGAACTCACTAGAAGACACATTAGAGTGAAAACCCATCAAAGGTGAAGAAATTTTACCTTTGGGTTTAGTGCCAAAAAGGCTTGACCACTTGAGACTAGTCATAGAGGACATACTACACCCCACGTTGTCACCAATAGGAATCTCAGGCACATAAAAATCTGACTTGAGACCCACGTCCATAAAACCTCTAGTCTGACCACGCCCTGACTTTTCAACAACAAGAATCTCCAACAGAAAACTGGATGAAGATATATGTGAAAGAAAAGGTGCCTTAAGGGCCCCCTTCTCACCTGAACACACATTATCCAATAATGGAAACCCACACAACTTACCATGAACAAAACAACCAATTGACATCACCACACCATCAACCAATTGATCACCATTAACACCAACCGTAACACTAGAAATTTATGCCTTCACCAAATTTGAAAAATCTGCACCACCACTCGAAGAGAGCTCTGTGTTCAACAGTGTGTCATTCAAAAGTCTATAACTATTTTATGTTTCATCCTAAGGAAGAAGCAATATAATTTTGTAAGGCTTGATTGGTGTTCAAAAGTAACTCATTGCTATCCATAATTATATTTTATCCAAAAACAATAGCATATTGTGAAATAATATGTTTTCCAACCTTTAGCTTTTGCAATAGTGGTTGTTCCTAGATGAATTATGTCTTTCATGAGCTATTGATAGGATTTGGGACTTAAGAAGGATGCAAGTTTGAAAATTTTAATGCAATATTTTTTATATTATAAGATATATGTCTACTAAGTACCTCAACCAAAATGATAAATGAGTATAGAGATAAAGGATCTCCTTTTACAAGGCCTCTTTTAGAGGCAAAGTGGTCATTAGGAGAGCCATAATAAGTGTCAAAAGTATCAGGGTAGTGAATCATTTAAAAATAAATAAAGATAATGCCTTGGAAACCAAATCTTTGAAAAATATAGATGGAAGTCCCAAGAGAATTTTTCATAATATTTTGATATATGTAACTTAAGGGCCATGCTCTCCTTAATTTTCTTGTTCATGGAGTGAAAACCCTCATGAAATAAAATGATAGAATCTAAAATATGTCTTCGTCATAAAAAACCATTTTGATTTATATGGATAATTTTATCTAGGAAAGGTTGAATTCTTAGCACCAATATTTTGAATAAAATTTTATAAATTTTTTTACATAAGTGTATTGAGTAAATATCCTTCATTTTATCCGCACAATTCTTCTAAGGAATGAGTACCAAGAATTTTTAATCTCCTTTAAGATATTCCCAATATAAAATAATTCTTGAGAAACTTTAATAACATCTTTATGAATGTAGACACATAAAATTGACCTAGGCCTGTGAACTCGATTTTCTCCATAATTCTTCTAAACATAATTAAAATATTAATTATGTCGTTCTATCCAAATTCATCTACTAATTAAAGAATTCTTAATTAGTTAATTAATTCACATCTTTTATTCTTCCTGACTATTTAAATAAATAAATCACTTTTGTTTTATTTAAATACACCACTAATTTCTAATGTCCTCTTCAATTAAATAAATAATTTAATTTATTTAATTGGGCCACTATTTCCTCCTGATTATTTAAATAAATAAATTCTATTTATTTATTTAAATATGTCTCTAATTCCAAAGTTTTCTCTTAATTAAATAAATTCCCTATAATTTATTTAATTATTGGCCACATTTACCCCTTTTTCCTCCATAATTAAATAATTAGAATTAATTATTTAATTATCCTATTGATATTTCCTCTAAATTTAAATAAAACCATCTATTTAAATTTCCACTTGGCAATTTCCCTCTTTCCAAGTAAATAATTTAATTTATTTACTATCACACGACCCCGCCACATTTGAATTAAATTGATTTTTAATTTAGAAGGTCACTCAGCCTCTTGTGGGAATTAATTTTAAATTTCTATTTTAATTCCCCACTTGCCTCATAATTTGTGCCCAATCTTCTCTTGTCACATGCAATGCTAGCCCTTGATTCGATCTTCTCAAAATCAAATCTTGAACATTCATTTTGCATTGTTGCCCTAACCCTAATTAGGGGTTGTCACATGCATTTACAACCCTTGATCTTAGGGCAGCTTCCATCTTTTAATCTTGACCCTCTATTCAAATTTGGCATTTCTATAAATTGGCAATTTCAACCTCATTTTGTCACTTCTTCACTTCATGATTTCATGCTAACATTATCATTTTGTAGGTTTTTCTATTGCATGTGGAATTTAGCTTCTCTTGCATTATTATAGGAATCCTTCAATATTTGCTAGGTCATAGTCATAGGCATATTTGCTCCTCCAAATCTGAGGGCCAACCACATATTTGCAGCAAATGGAGAAGGGCTATGGAGGTGATTCATGGAGGTTTTGAAGGACTTGGGTAACCTTGCTCTTGGGTTTGCTAGTTTCCTCCTTTGTGCTTCATAGTTATACTAGGGTTTTATTTATTATTTTGATTTAAATACTAACCTAGAAATTTACCCCATAGTTACAATGAACAATATCCCAAAAAAGTTAAAAAAATGCCAATGGGAAGCCATCTAAACTTAAGGATTTGTAAGGGTCAAAGAAGAATATAGAACCTTTAACCTCATTTAATATTCCTATTCCCATCTCTATAATATTATTTGACAACAAAAATAAAGGAATAGTAGCCAAAAGATCGTCTTCTTTCGAAGGGTTAGTATTAGGAATGAAACTAAGTAGAGTAGAAGAATCCTAACCTTCTCTACTAAATTTTCTCCTCTTTAGATATTTTTGTCCAATTCTCTCATTGATATGTTGATGTGCAATTCAATCATTCAATTTATGGCCTACTCCCATGATGCCACCAATCAAAATCTTTAAAAACTTTATAAGGTTAAAATTTATTATATTTTTTTCAAAACTACAAGACAATGCAACTAAGACAAATGTAGGATAAAATTTAAAAGAAAAATAAATAAACAAAGATCATTTAGTAGTCTTGCAACAATAAATTTTTACATAATTTAATAAGATCAATAAAAATAAGATAGTAAAATTAAGACATTAGCCTTGTGCCTACTAATCACTACTAATTAGTTAAGTCACAATCTTATGTTTACTCGTTAATCAATGACTATTTATGCTTACCTTGTAAACACTAACTACTATATCAAAAAAGTGATTTATTATATGATATAAGATATAATAATTATAGAATTATAAAAAAATTAAAAAATTAAGCTAATTAACTTACAAATTAAAAAAAGGAAAAATATTATATAATAATTTTAAATTAGAAAAATCATAAATAAAATAAAAAATCATTTAAAACCCCATCTTCTAATAGACAAATCTATATTTTTTTCCTTAAAGAAATTAAATATTATCTAATTTTGAAATATTCGCATATAGATTTAAAACGTAAAGCAATGCAAACGAAAAAGAAAGTTGCTATCAAATTAGCAAAAAAATTTGAAAATGGAAGTAGAATGTTCCCATCTAGTTGGAAAATAAATATTTATCTAGCTTTTACATGATAGGTAAGATTTTGGAGGTTTTCACCTGATATTTTGAAGGATTTTACCATTAAATGATAGCTAAAACTTTTTTTCTGATGATGGAGGTTTGTAGGTTTGATATTTGTTTAGGTTCAAATCTCACACTATATGTAGCCTATTGACTAAATAGAGACATGGCAATGATAATTAGCATTATATCAAACAAAATACTTGTAATAACTAGAAATGTATGATCACCACAAATACATTGGATACATGGATGTGAGGATCACTATAAATATAACATATATTTTGAGATATGGTAGGTTCATGCACATGGTAAACATGTTTAGTCAGAATATTAATATAATTATTTTTTTATCGGTAATGGGCACTTTTTAAGGTGCCTAACACTATTGTTGTTCAAATTCGTGAGCCCACCAACCCAGCAAAAGCACAAAGCTTGCGAGTGTAGCAGCCCAACGGGGATTTGAACCTTGGTGGCAATGTCACCAAAGCAAGTGTTTCAACTGTTGTGTTATATGGGTTGCCCCAGTCAAAATATTAATATTATTTATACAAATTTTAGTGTAAAAAATAAATTATATAATATACATATATATAATATTAATATTTGAAAATGATATTTTAATAAATCTAATTTAGTAAAAAAAAATTAATTAAAAAAATTATTATGTTTAATAAAAAAGTTAAATATTCTTTATGTTTTTGATTAATGATAAACAGGTTTTGAAGGGTTCCTGAAACCCTGAAAAAAAAGAGAGAGTGGAAGCAAAGATAGAATAGTAGGTCGCCCACCCCAGAAAAACAAAAAATGAGTTGATTACCCAGACATCAGCTACCCATTAACAAAAAACACCAAAAGAAAACAAAGACAAAAAATAGAACATAAAATGGCCATTAGATAAGTTCTTTGAGCATCTTTGTTGCTTCCAAATCCTTTGACACCATATTTCATGCATTTCCATGATATCCTCCACATCTTGTGTATGGCCTGAATGCATTTCTTGGTTCTGCTTTGAGTATGCACGCTCAACCCAACACCCATGTCCACGTTCTGCATGTTAATATCAAAGTTTTCCTTCCTCTCCTTAGTCATCTGGTCATTGGAAAGACCTTTTTCCATCTAATCTTTGGCCTTCTCGTTGAGGAAAATCAACCCTTCAATCGAGGCCTCCAACTTTTCTTTGCTTAGATTAATGAGTGTGTCCACATCCTTATGCAGCTACCTATAATTTTTTTCAAGAATCACCACCCTTGGCCCATAGTCATTTTTCAGCTTAGCCAACTCATCCACCACACAACCGATACTAGAGTTCATCGATTTTTCCATAGAAAAGATGGAATCTTGCTCCTTAAGACTATGGAGAGTGGAAATGTTGCATCTAGCAATAGGATCATGCTTATTATGAAGGTCTTGCAACTCATTAACCAACCACATCATCAAATTAAAGGAAATATCCACCCCCTCTTTCACCATACCCAACGCCTGGGTAAAGTCCATGGCCCCCCAAAACAGATCCCTACCCTCGTGAGAAACAGTAGGCAACTCGTCTTCCTAGCACATGTTAGGAATAAACTTTGACTCACCCCTACCCAAGGAATCAGAAACATGATCAGACTCATCCATATTAACAACACTGTTATATTTAACTGCACGAGGAGTCCCGCCAACATCATCAGGATCCCAGTACAAATTTTCCTCATTTTCCACCACAACTATCTCTAGAAGCTTATCCCTCAGATTCTTGGAACCCAAACCCTGGCCTTTAGCCTTCTTGCCACTACAACACATCTCCTCTAGAACCTCCTCATAGACCTCCTTTAATTTACGCTTGACACGTGAAAGGGAATTTTTAGCCTTAGAAGAAGAGGGATTCTTCCCACCAGAGGAGGGCATGTAATCAAGGTCCATGCTGTACCCATCAGACCACCCCTCTGAAATTTCTTGAATTTCAAATATTTTTTATGTTTTTTCCTTATCATTTTATAATAAAATTCTTTATGTAATATTTGTTTTTGATTTAGAGAAAACATGTTTTGATGGGACCTAAAACCCATTACATAACGGTTTTGAAGGGACTCAAAACCCTATCTAGAACAAACATGATGCATCAAAGATAGAACATAGACCATCAACAACCAATCAACAACAACATTAAGAATACAATAGGACTATACAAGGTGCACAAAGGATAAGCAGGGGCCAAAAGCCCTTAACCCAATACAAATAGGTTTTACCCGGGACCTTAAAAAATGGTTTTGAGGGGACCTTAAACTCTCAACCAGGTTTTTATGGGACCTTGAACCCAAAAGAGAGTCATCATCAAGTTTTTTCATGGACCTCAAACCCATAGAAATAGCTGATAACACCATCAACCCCCTAAAAAAAACACCAACAACTCCCAAATCCCCACCTCAATAGGGGAGTCAAAGAGCACAAAATAACACTAAAGCCCAACAAATTTCTTGTAGAAGCACCTAACCAATACCAACCCCACCTCCACCTCAATAGGAGGGAGCTCCCCTCTATAGGAGAGGAAGGAATGAGAGCCCCAATCTCCATAGCCTTCACTCTTCTGCCCACACAAGTACCACCTTAAAAGGGCCAAGCAAAAGAGAAAATAACTTCCCACCAAAACTACAACAACCACCTTCACCTCAATAGAAGAGGGTTCCACCTCAATGGGAGAAGTCTTCACCTCTAAAGAAGACACCAATTGTAGATCTAGAGAGAGAGAAAAAACTATGGAGAGGATAAGAAGCACACCCTTTGAAGGAATAGACAAGTACTGGGCCAAGAAAAAGGTAGAAGAAATCATAGCCAACAAAAACATGAGAGAGAGCCTTCAAAATAAAACTTTGTAATAGTTGCTCAGTCCACAAGTGATCCATCATCACCTGCACAAAATTAGTCTTCACCACAAACAAAAAATCAGGTAGAAGAATGATATCCTTCTCATTAGAAACCACTCCAACCATTGGTTCACTAGGCAATAGGGAACTTGCATACAACTTCAAACTTAGGGTTAGTAATAACCCAAACCATACTTCCTTAACCCAGAAGGAAAAAGGAGATAGCAAAGGACCAAGCTCCACAAGCTGCAAAACAAAACACAAACCAATCTAAAAGGAAAACTCCACCCACAACTCAGTCAACAACAACCCCATGAGGCCCAAAAATAAAGAGAACTCAAGACCCCAAAGAAAAACAACCCCAAGAGGACAACATTGAAAAGAACCCAGAGCCCACACCAAAAAGGGACCCACAGCCAAAAAGGGAAGCACTAGACAACAACAAGGACCCAGAGCTTCCAAAAGCTAGGAAAGCACAAAGAAGCAAGAGGGACACAAGCAACAAGGAGCCAAAGAACATACTAGCAAAGAAAGCACCAAAGCCACCCTAACACACCGGTTAGAGCCAAAAATAGGCCAATCCAAAGGCAAACCTACCACTAAGACCCAAAAGAAAACAAAGACCCACCAAGCTAGAAGAGAAAACTCCCACAAACCAGGAGGAACCAAAGAAGCTGCAAGAAGAAAAAAATCTAGCACAGGCAACAACAAGAAGGCCATGCAAGAGAAAACACCCATGCAACATAGAAAGGACAAGGAGGAATAGGAGGGAAACCAACCATCCAATCCAAACACAAAGAGAAAAAAAGGATCCACTGAAGGAAAGGAACACATAAATGAAGAGCCCTCTAGGGCAATAGGATCCGTAGGAAAGGAGAGAAGGCAATGCTTCTCAAAACAAGCAAAATCCCACTAGCTCGCAACAACCAATCTCTAGCCCAAAAAATCATGGAGACCACCTCACAAACCCTCAAGCTTTTTCATTGTCCTCTGCACCATCATCTTCGCCATTGCCAGAATTCAAATCTCCAGCGCTCTTGCCCGCAGCACTCCCTCCCACTCTTGACATTCATCATTTATTAACAATTTGTGAAATATTATTTTAACATTTCCAATCACACTCATCAATATTAATAGGCTAGAAGAATGATACAAATAAAATAAAGGAATAGTGTCTAAGAAATTTTTTTAGGAGAAATCCTTGAGAGGAAAATTTAATATTAAGAAATATTTTGTTGCAAGTACAAAGGCTAAATTTTTTGATGATGATATTCAAAATATCTTGTCTATCTTGGCCTTTAACTATGGCCAAGAGAGTGAAATCGATGTATGCACCCATCACTTGTCTATTCTCTATACAATTCAACCATATATTTCACTCCCTCCTTTAATTTTGTGAAATGAGTTGTTGATTCTTTGAAGATTTAGTGGAGGAAATTTAATTAGTGTAGGTTATTTTGGTTCTCTTCTTTTTTGACATACTTTTCAATTCACTAAAATATTGATTAAATGTAATATTTTTTTAAATAAAAGTGTGAATGGGGTAGTGGGTAGGTTTGAAGAATAAAACCTATAAGAAGATGGGTGAACAAGGGTTTATCCAAGAAAATATAGTGGTCTTCTAGTTTAGTAAGGACAATAATGCATGCAATATGGGTGGTATTCTAAGAAGACAATCCTTACCAATAAAAAAGACATTCATCTTGGAATGATGAGGATAGATACATGGTAAAAAAAATTAACGCTAACATTTGTTTTGAAAGATTGAGAAAAGGAAAAGCTAGGAAAATATGATAGTCACAAGAATAGTGATAGTCATGAAATATAAATTTCAAAAGGGGGCAAAAATAAAAGTGTGAATGTTAAATTATTTCTTTAGGGTTATGTATTTAAAGACACCATCCTACATCATGTAGATATATTTTAAGATGATCACTTGATAAAATTTGTAAGAACATACAACCTTTTCTTGTTTTGTAAGCACATTATTTAAAACCTCGATATCAAACATTAACAAATACTCAATATCTATTGTTAGGGAATTTTTTAATAACACTCTCCAACACAATAAAACATTATCTCACATTAATAATTTACAAGAAATAATTCACACATCAACATTCATTACCACCCCATTATCTCCTTACTTTACTATTAATTTTATTTTAGGACTTGATTAAGGCGCAAGAAGGTCCAAACATCAACCTTTGTATATAAGCACCATGAAATTCTTTAGGACCACAATTTATTTATTTATTTTAAGTACTATAAAATAAATCTATCATATAGATTTCAAATATTCAATTGTATTTGAAGTTGTAATGCCCTGCCACGCAACCCTAGAGGAAGTTTCAATTCACTATAAAAGCATACTAATTTTTTTTTTTATAGAGTGAATTAAACATACAAGTTCACCTATAATTGACAACCTCCCCTAAGGCTACGCAACCTAGATTACTTAAATCCCCATTAACATACCTCATCTAAATTACATTGCATTAAATAACACAAGTATTACACATTCATACAACATAAATAAATACCACGATAAGAAGATACATCCACAACATATATCCATTACAAGAATACAACCCTCATTCCCAGAATGAGTCAAAATACATAAGTATTACAATTACATAATCCACCTCATAATAACAAGAGGGGTAAATACAACTCATTACAATTAGAATTACAATAGTGCAAGAAATGAATAACAAGATCCGCGAGCTTTCCAACTGGATGTCTCACTTCCACTAACTGAAGAACAAGGGGAACCCAACGGTTTTGGTGCATGTTCCACCCAACCAAGTGGTACCCGAAGGCCCACCCCCCATGCTAGGAGATAGTAACAACGCAACATGGACAAAGAATCTACTACCTCTAACCAAAGGCAGACTCATACTGACACATATTGACTCAACCAAACATATGCACATTATAAATCTAACACTAACATCACTGACATAGATCACATTGCTTCCAGACATAAAATAGATCAAGTATGTTCAAAGAACCATACACATATAACAATAAACAATAGTTTTCCTAGATAGAGTGTCATCGCATAGTAGTAATGAGATCTCCTTTGGGCATTCTTCATAGGCTCCGGCTCAAGTAATCCTAGTGACCTCAACTGAATCCCAACCCTCATACTCACTCATGCGGAATCAACTACCTCTCGTACGGACAAGATAGTTGATCTTGCCATTCCAAGCCTTCCCACTCATCCCAAGTCTAAACAAGCCCTTGTGTCTATGAGTGAGGTAAAATTATCTTGATTAGTGAGAAGTTAGTCCTAATCTTCTAAGTACATTACTTTAATTATCACTTGTTTAAATAACTTCTGAAGGTTACCTGGTTTACCTCTTTGGGCTTCGACCCCTAACAAAAGCCACCCTTCTAATGGACAACACACAAACATCTACTCACCAAGGGAATCACAAGTGCATACTACCTGGGCATCAAAACCACTCCCACACAAGGAGAAAACAAATACTATAATTCACTCCAAACATCATGGAGGCAACAAACACACGTAGTCCACTCCTTTCACAAGGGGTACAAAACATCCCCGTTCGTGGAAACCGGGTAAAACCTGAAAAGACGCCATGCACTACCCAAGGGAAAACAACTGGATGACATAAAGATTCAATAACCCTCATCCTCTAAGTTCTTCTGGAAGACTTACAATTTAGGACTAACACTAAATCCCAAAACCCACAATGCAACTCGATGACATAGCTACAACAAGCATTCAAGTCCTTAATCAAATCTATCATTTGAATTTCCTAAATCCATACTCATTCAATAGAAACAATGACAAAGTCAAGCATGATAACAGGGTTAACACAAATAATTATAAACCCCTTTTTCCCCAATCACGAATATAAGGAAAAGATAACAACAATAGGCAAAGGCAAGGAAATACGCTAAATTCAGATATCTTAAATCCATTCCTTATTTAATGCATCTCGTAAAAATTAAAACAATATCATTCTAACTTTTCACTAAAGTGAATAATAATTCCTTCCATCAAATTAAACATCTTCTCTCTAACTTAATAACCAAATGCTTCAATAAGATAAACCATAAGCTAATGTAATTACCCTTACTTTCTCAAAGATAAATTCAAACTTAACATATCAAGATATTCAATTGCACCTAAATCATATTAAATACATGCAAGAAAGTTCTTTTCTGTTTCTCAACTAACTTATGTAGTTTCAACAATTTGCAATTGAAACAATATACATAGCGACTTAAATATGCTCTTTTTACATATAAATAAATAAATTGAATTTGATAATTATTCATTTAAATTTCTCCTTTTATTTATTCTCCTATTATTCCTTAATCAAAATATCATATTACAAATTACTTAAAAATACTATTAATAAAACTTCTACAACAATATTTAATATATTAATATATATATATATATATATATTCATAAAATATATATATAATATTTAAATATTAACTTAAATATATATATACATAAAATATACACATAATTACATATTAAATTCATGCTTGTAACTTTTACAAATAGAAACAAAAATTAAAACTCTGTTAAAGAAAAATTACCAATTTCTGTAAAAATCTAATTCTGGAAAAATCTATCATAAATAATCCCAAAAAATATAAACTACCTATAAATATATATGAAAATACATTTCTATAGTATTCATATATATTTATTTTTAATTATAAAAAACTTAACTCAAGGCTTGATTTTTGAGCTACCTCGGACGATGGACGAATACACAGTCGTCCGAACCTAAGAACAAAATTTATTTAAAATAAACAAAAAAACAATTAAAAATTATTAAAAATCAAAGGGAACCGGATTTCTCATAAAGCGAAGGCAAGGTACTATGGGGCGCCGGCGGTACCTTGTACCTGTCGGACGCACCCACAGGGTTTGCAATGGGGGCCGACACTGTCATGTGACAACGCATCCCTCATAAAGGTGGGCACGCTATCCCATGGCAACGCCCCTCCACCAACAGATGTGGGCGGTGGGGTCATAGCCACTGTCCACTTAGGAATTAATTTTTTTATTTTATTATTATTTTTATATATAATTTTTATAAAACATGGATACCAAAATAAAACAGTACTTTTCACCATTAACACAGTGCGAAATTCGAGAATGAGAATTTCGACAGAATTTTGACATTAATAAAAGATTTATCATATATATATATATATTATATATTATATGCAACTTCATATAATATATATAAATTTATATATATTTATCAGAATTTTCATGACTGGTAAAATTGAGAAAAGTATTAAAAAAAAACCAGTAATAAGGAAATTAATTTAATTTTCTAGAATCTCTTTTCAGAATTCAAAAGATGTAATTTCAATTTCCCTCAATCTATTCTTGTAGATTTTGAAAAATTTAAACAAATAACTTTGTACAAAACTAAATTTTGTTTGATTTTCAATGTAGGTTTTCTACGGGGTTTGAATTTGAAATACAGATCTGGTTGTTTTCAAAGTAGAGTTTCTATAATAAATCCTAAATGTTTGAGAACATTTTAAATTGAATTTCAACAGTGGATCTACAGGTTTTTTTGTTTTCTAAATAATCTCCTATAGTAAGTTTATCAAATTTCCACACCCATTAAATTGAAAATTGAAATTAACAACAAGTATAAAACCTGGAATATGAAGCTATAGAAGAAGATGAAATTCCTTTGATAGAAGCCTCCTCCAAGATTTTCCTCAAACGTGCAACAATACCAATTCCAGAATCCAAAAAAAATTTCAAACCCTACTTGTGCAATTTTTCAAAAATTCCCCAATCCTCTGAAAATATCAATCCTTCCAAAAACTTCTCTCTCCCCAAAAATTGAAACATGCATTCACATAAAACTAAAATATCTAATCTAACCCTAATTCCCTTTTGCATGCAAAGTAGAGAATTAGATATTTATTTTCTTTTCTCATTTACAAAAACACAAAATTGAATTAAAATACAATTTCCATTTCTTTTCAATTTCTCTTGATTTAATTTAATTTAATTTAATTTCACCCCATAACTTAATTAATTAATTTTAATTATTTAATAACTAAATTTAACCCTTATGAGATCAAAATTTAATTAATTAAATAAATTAAAATTTAATTAAATTTTATTATAAACTTTTAAACAACATCAAAGCATGATTTTAATTTAATATTAAAATAATCACTACTTTTTCCAATGCAATTATTCCAAACATTCATCAAATAATAATGCATCTAATAAAATCATATAACATTAAACCAAATAAACATGACTCACAAAACAGGTCTATCGACACACTAAGGCTAGGGCGTAGACCTGACACATGTTACCTAGTTACTATCTCCCTTTCAACTTAACCGTTGGATCGACACACTCAAAACCTGTGAAACCAAGTGGAGTCGATGTCATGTACTTGCAACCTGAAACCAAGTAAACAACATAATATAGTATATCCAGTATATAATACACACTGTGAAGAAGAAATCATGGGTTTGCAGGGCGCTCACAAGCGAGTGATGCGAAACCGTCCTCTTCACCAATCCACTCATCAAAGACTGACATTACATCATAATCAATAATCACATAATTATAATATCTCATGCTAACTCTACTAACATCGATAATCCATAATGCATGTGAAACAATAATCAGATAACCACATCACACAATAATAGTTGTCACTCAATAGTAGCGATCAAAACACAAACAACAAGGTGTGTCCAGTATAATAGTAGTTGCATCCCAAACATAGCATAAAGCAAAACAACAAGAAATAAAACGGAGGGGTATTACAGAAGTATGATCATAAAAATTGATACTAAATCACACCATTAGATAAAATTTTAATTGTAATTTTATTTTATATTTTCAAAATTTAGTCATCTCAACTCCATCAATAATATAATCTAATATTTCATTTATTAATTTTATATTACAAAATATAATCAAATCAAATTCTCATACAAACTATAACTTATTTATTTCAAATTAATATGTATATCATTAAATATCTATTGATTTAGATAACTCATTTTGTGATTTCTAATCTTAAAACTTTTTTAATTTAATTTAATTTAATCATTAATTTATTTCTAAAATAAAAGGCACCAACCTTTTATTCCATAACTATCATATTCTTGATATTAAATTTATTTTTAAATAATAATATAATATCAAGTTGTTGATATGATTATATTGTTTTCCTTTTATTTGGGAGAGAATTTAATAATGGTTTTGTTTAAAATTGAAATGTAATCAATTTTCTACCTTTATGTATATTAAGAAGACTAAAATATTTCTTGTTATGCTTTTCAAATAAAAAGTGATTGAGGTAGGAAATATCTTGTCTTTAACTTATAGTGTTAAAAGATGGGTAATTGTATATATGTATGTAATAGCATATGGTTTTGAAGTGAACTTAAAACTAATATTATTATTAAAATATTAAAATATTATTTTATATTATAGTAATAATAAGAAGGATTTCAATATTTTTTAATTTTCATATTAATTTGTATAAGTTTTAAATGTAAATTTTTAATTATATAATTTAGATAAGTTATTATTGATGTTAATTTTATTTTCGTATTCATTAATTTAGTAGTTATAAAAATTATTTTATTAATTACTATCATTAGTAAAATATTTATGTTTTTCTTTGTTTCAATGTGTCATCTCATACATTGATGATAAGAAGGATGATGATGACTCTAATATCTTTTAAATTATATTCTTTTGTAAGATCTTTGAAATAAAAAAATCAATTATATAATATAATATATCTTTGACTTTATTGTATCAAGTATAGTTAAAATTATTCTTGATATTTTTATTTCTCTATTCGCCCATGCTTAGGGGCTCTTTAGAAATATAAAAATCATTTAAATATTTTTTATCAATGGTACAATCCTTAGTTGTCTTATTGTTCTAATGTACCGTCTTTATTGACAATGTGGAAGAGGATGACTCTAATGTATTTTAAATCATATTAGTTCATAAGATTTTTGAAATACAACATTCAATTATATACTATAATTATATATCTTTAACTTTACCATATTATAAAATATAGCTAAAAGTATTCTTGGTGTTATTTTTATTTCTATATTCATCCATCCTTATGAACTCTTTGTAGATGTAAAAACCATGTAGAATCCTTATATTTCTCTTTGTTTTAATGTACCATCTCATAAATTGACACCGAGGAAGAGGACAATGAATATAATATGATTTAGATCATATTATTTGATGGTTGTTTAAATTTATTGTATAAAGTAAGTCTAAATTATTCTTGATATTATTTACATTCCTCTACTCATCAGTGTTTAGGAACTCTTTTTTAGATATAAAAAATAATTTATTAATTATTATCAATAGTACAATCCTTATATCTCTCCTTATTTTAATGCACTATCCCATACATTAGCAGTATCTTACAAAATAAGAAATAAATATAAAATAGTAGCCATTCATTTACATAGTAATAAAGTTAAGATAGTATAAAATATTCTTTATATTATCATTTTTATACATCAATATAGTAAGAATGAAGATACATATCATTTTTAATTCATTATGTTAAAGAAATGATTTTGATTGATCAAAAGAAGATGAATAAAATCTTTCTAATATATCAACTTTGTCTTATTAATAATTATAATTTTCTTTTATACTTTTCAAAATTATTAAAATTTTAAAAATATTAGACATAATTAATAATACCATCTTCAAATATCTTTAAACTATCATTCTTAAAGTTTATGTTAACCAAATTTTATATAAAATAATAATAAATAAATATTAATTTTTAATAAATTACTTTGGGCAGAGCTCTGCAACTTTCTTGCTCTTGCAAGTTTGAATTTTCTTTTATCATGATAATTTCTTGTGGTGTAGCACCCCTCTATTTTTCTCTTTTGATTAGATAGTGTTCTACTTCGTTATGCTTTATTTCTGTTAGTACTTGGTCTATGATACTTGGTTACTATTTGATCGCTAACTGTAGAGTGATGCAGATGTTACATTATGATGTGATGGTACTTTATTTTGATGTTATCATTATGACATGCTTTAGATTAGCATAGAAGATATTTGAATTAATGTTGTTTTATACTTTTGATTAGATTATTGATGTTAGATTCATCAATTTTGTAACATTGTATTGGTGAAGGGGATGGAATTGCACCACTCACTTGCGAGTGCCCTATGATTATGCGATTCTCTCTTCATGGTGTGCATTATTATGATATATATATGCTTTGTTTGCAAGTTTACAGGTACATGACATCGACTCCACCTGGTTTTGCAGGTTTGAGCGTGTCCATTACCCAACAGTATTTTCGATTTGGACGTAGTAGTTAGGTTTCCCATGTCAAGCCATCACTCTGGTCATAGTGTGTCAATTGATTTTAAGTTGGGTTTGTTTGTTTTAATGTTGTTCAATTTTATCTTGATATTATTTAAATTGCAAAGTTGTAAAAGGTAAATTAATGGAATTAAATATTTAAGTGGATTATTAAATTAATCCAGTTTATTATGTTAGAAGATGATAATTAATTAATTAATTAATTTAATTTAATTAGTAAAATAATTTAATCTTTGGATTATATTTATTTTATTAAATTAATTGAATTAAGCTTATTTTAGAAATGTTATGTATTTTATTTGAAATTAGTAAAATGTTTTATTTTGTTATATTTTGAGGATTTGATGCAAATGGATTTGGGAAAAGATATTTATTTTGTTTTCAAATGTTCGTTTCAAAAATATTAATGATGGTGGTTGAAAGAGATATTTTCATGGAGTTTAATGGCTATAACCATGAAAGTCTAAGGAAGAAAGAAAGAAAGGAAGGAAGAAGACATTCTGGTTTTTGCTTTGGAATTTGATTGTGGAGAAGCTCTGTTTTTTTTTGTGGAAGAAGCTTGAAACTGTGGAGGAGGCTTTACACCAATTCACATCCTCTCAAGCATTTGGCAACTAGGTTTTTTGTCATTTAAATTAATTTTATCTTGGAAAGATTCATAGATTTAAATTGTTGTTTGTAAAATGATTGACTGTGCAAACTCATAATTTGATTAAATTGAAAAATATTGTGTAGAAATTGTGGAATCTTCTGTAGAAAATTTTGCAAATAGAAATTCATTGTTCTCCTTCCCTTCTAAATTTGTTATTTGGATATTTGGCTGTAGATGGCCATTTTTTGAAAATTATTTTTTTATAAGTCTATGTATATATATGTATATATATATATATTTTGAAAGATATATATACATATACATACATTTTTATTTTTATTTATAGTGAAATGGCTGTATTAAAAAAAAAAGAACCTCTATCCAAATTTTATTTGATGGATTTCGAAACCTGCAAGGGAGGTTGTCAAAAAATTTATAAAATAAAAATTATGAGATTTTTGGGGACGCTGGGGGCTTCCCCAAAACTGCCCCCATGGGAGGCACTGTGGAGGAGGCAGCGCTAGGCATTGCCCCTCTCCACAACCGCACCCACATGAGATGGGGGTTTGGCTGTGTGAAGACACAGTCGTGCCCCATATGAATGGGGTTCGACTGTGTATTCACATAGTTTCCCCCACCAAACATTGATGCCCCCTTCCCAAAAAAAAAACCCTATGCCTTCTTGACTTCGCTTGGTTTTTTTTTTTTTTAAATGGATTTTTTTTTTTATAATATTTTATATTATTAAAATATATAATATATATATGTGTATAAGTATAAGTATATAATCATATATTTATATGTATATATATATGTATATTTGTGTATATATATTTATATATTTGATTATATTTTATTGTTTTAGAAATTTTAATAAATAATGCACAAATGGAGGATTTTAAAATAATATGTTTTAATAGAAGAAATAAATGTTTTTATTTAAAAGAAATTGAAGAATTGAAGTGTTAGATAGTTTAATTTCCTTCTTTGTTTGAAATAGATTTAATTAAATTAGTCATTTGAGGCAATAATTTATTGTATTTATTGAGGGAAGTGGATTTAGGAAATCCAAAAGATAGATTTAATTCTTGTTTAAATTGCTCTTTTAAAAGTAATTTCTTCTGGTTTCGTTTTGGGGAAATTGTTTAGAAGCGTTAGTAAGACTTCGAGATGTGGTACTTTAATTTGGGGTTGTCATATTTTTTTTTTATTGTCAGCCCTTTGAATTTCCTTGGGTAGTGCATATAGTTTTATTCAGTTAATCACTCGGTTACCATGAATGGGGATGTGTTGCCTTTATGTTTTGGATAGGGATTTAATATCCTTAAGTGTGCACTAGTTTACCCTTGGGTTGTGGAGTTGTTCCACGTGTTGTCTTAGGGGAGTGGCTTTCAATGAGGGCTGGCACACAAATTGGTGCCAGGGTAACTCATTGTGAGTTAGTTAATCCAGTGATAATGTAAATAAATATATTAGGGGAAAAGGTAGTATTTAACACTTAATAAGAGTATGTGTGCCTTGCTCATGGACTCAAGGGCTTGTATAGACTTGGAATGGGACGAGAAGGCCTAGAATGGCAAGATCGTTATCTTGTCTCTACGAAAGATAACTGATTCTGCATTGGATTGCATGTGAGGTCAAGAGTCATTAGAGGCTTCCAGGAGATCCCAAGATGGGGGTCGGGGCCTAAGAAGATTTACCAGGATATCCCATGTAGCATTGTGATGACACTCCTCCTAAGTGAGCAATATGTTTGTTTCAGTGATGCAAATTGATTAGTTAACTCTGGAAGCAATGTGACCATGCTGATTGTGTTGTAATTGTATTTGGTTAGTTCAATTTTGTGTTAGCCTGTGTCTAGACGTAGATGGTCTTGTCTAGGAATCCTTGTTACTATCTCCTAACATGGGGGGTGGGCCTTCGGGTACCACTTGGTTGGGTGGAACGTTCACCTTACTCCGTTGGGTTTCCTTCATTATTTTTGATGGTGAGATTTCCAGTTGGAGAGCTCGTGGTTTCCAGTTACATTTCATGTTTTATATTCATTTCAATTAATTCTTGTAATTATCACCCCTCATTTGTAATTGAGGTGGAAGATTGTATTTTTTTAAACACACTTATTTGTTCTACCTCATTTGGGGAATGAGAGATGTAATCTTCTTTGTTAAATTAATGTTATGTGGAATCTGATTGTGTCTCTTATTGTTGTAATTTATCTTGTATGGAATGTATGAGTACTTAATTTCTTAACTAGATAAATGTTATGGATGAAATTTTGTTGAATGTATGGGTTTAAAAGTAATCTCAGTCTTGTAGCCTTAGAGGTTGTTGGCATTGGGTAGTGATCTTGCATGTTAATTGTACTCTAAAATAAAAATAAAAATTGTGTGTTTGAGTAGTTAATTTCAACTTCCTCTAGGGTTACGTGGCAGTGCATTACATGTGGGGGGATGATCCTATCCCCTAGACCATGTGCCTTTAATCGATCATGTTGTCCATGTTGTTCCTTTTTCCCTCGTTATTGAATAGTCTACTGATAGTGATGGTGAGGTTGATTCCACCCCAAAAATCGATGGTTGGAAAGATGCTCTTCTTGGAGTGTCTTTGGACACTAGTGGTGTGAGTGATATTATTGAATATGTAAAGTCAAATGAGGGAACCTCTATCAATCTCCTCGAATCATTTTTTGATTGAATCCTCTCCTTAATGAACAACTCTTTCGTTGGAAAGTGTTTCTTCTTTTGACCTAGCAAAAAGATGGTATTGCATTGGGCATCTGCTACCTGGAAGGTGAAGGAGTATGTGTCCAAGAGTTCTATGCCTGGGGGATCTTTATGTTTAAGTTCACCTCTATTGAAGATCTTATTGTGATACTTTCCCAAAAACCTTGGTTTTATGATAAACATAACCTATCTCTATGTCAATGGAAGTTGGGTTTTGATTCAGTTGCAAATTTGAATAAAATAGCCCCAATTTAGATCCATTTAGAAAGCCTCCCACTAAAATTTTGGGATGAAGAGATATTCAAATGGATTGGTTGTAGTGCCTCTCATGCTCTAATACTCTATTACTGCTTTGGTGTGTGTGTGTGTTTGCTTCAGTGTGATTTTTTGGCTATGTTCTGATGCATATTTGATACTCTGTTTGACATATTTTCCACCATGTGTTGGGCATGGTAGATAGTTATGCTCATTTGATTATGATAGTTGGACTTATTTGTGTGGTATACTCATGTTGATGATGTTACTTTGTGGGTTATATTGATGATGTGATGCTTAGATATTGTTTTACTGTTTTTGATTTGGGTGAAGGAGATGGGGTGGCATCGCTCATCTATGAGCGCCCTACCTCGTCGTAACTCTCCTTCACAATCTGTTTGATTATGAGTTATATATATGTTGTTCGAAGTTTTGTGTTATGCAGGAATGCAGGTACTGAATGTCGACTCCACCCACATTGTCAGGTTTGAGTGCATCCTATCTACCCAATGGTTTGATGTGGTTAGGGAGTTGGTAAGAAAGTACCCCTACCTATGTTAGTAGTTGGTTCAAGGATTGTTCTTGTCATGTCCATTCTACATTTGTATGGGGTATGGTTGTTAATTAATCATTTTATTTCATGAATTTTTCATGTATATTTATGGCTTGGTCTAGTGTTTTATACTTTAAGTTAAATATTATTTCATGATGCAAAATATTAAATTTATAAAATGTCCTATGTTGCATATGATATTTATGCTTTGGAAAAATAATGAGTACATTAGCATATTATTGTTATTTTATAATGTGAAATGATTCTTTAAATTAAATCATTAAAAATTAAATAACATTGTTAAATAAATTATTATGGTTTATCTAAAATAAAATAAAAATTAAGTTAGGGAAACATTATCATATTTGTCTTTGTTTAAAAAGTGATTTTTATAAAAAAAACTTTAAACTTAAAATATTAATAAAGTGGAATATGGCTAAAATTATTAGTATTTAATTGTTAATTGTCAAAAGTCAATTTATTTAAATGAGATATAAAGTATTTAAAATGAGGCATTTATTGTGTAAATTAAATTGGAAGATTCTCTTCCAAATTTGGGAAGTGACAAAATTTTGTGTTAAGTAGATTTTTGCATGGGAAGTTGCTGGAAAATCTATGACAACTTCTAATTGGATTTTTTGGAAAAAGATATATTTCCAATTGTTGCTTTTTCGAAAAAGCAAGTGGGAAGAAAATGGAAAAATGAGAAAAATTTCTGCAACTCAATTTTTGTTAAATTTTTACAGTGGGATAATTAATTTTTGAAGTTTTTGTTGATTCGATCAAGGAAATTCAAATTTGGTTTTGCATTGGGGTTTTGATTGAATATGTGATTGCGGGTGTTCGTATCTTTGGTTTTGAAGATCTTTTTTGTTGGATTTAAAAAGAAATGGTGTTTAAAATATATAAATTCCCTTTTCTTTGTAAAATTGTTTTACCTGTTCATGAATTTCCCTCTTTCCTTTTTGTATCCATTTCAATTTTTTTTTAATCTCGTTTATCAGTTTGTAATTTGTGGAAACCTCTCTCTCGTTTGGAAATCTCTCTCTCGATGATAATTCTCTTGCCGTCTATAATTAGTTTCCCCAAATTTTTATTCTAGAAATTTGTGCAATCCTCTATGTTTTGCTGCAGTTGCTTTCACTTATCTTGTTGAGTAATATATATATATATATATTGATTTACTATTGGATGTGTATTTTAATATTCTGATCAACATTTTATATATTTTGATTACTATTGGATGAGTATTTTAATATTCTCATCAAAATTATATATATATATATATATATATATATATATATATATATATATATATATATTGTGAAATAAGATATTTGGTTATTGCTGTGTTTTCAATTTCAGTTACATCAGATGATTTGATATATATATATTTATTCTTGTATTTGTATACACATATGTATATATGTATATAGTGTATAGGCAGGAAAAGTGAATAAGTATTTGGAAAAGAAAGAAAAATAAAAGTAAATTATTCTTTAGATAAATTTTATAATTAATGAGGAAAATATTATTGTTTTAAAAATCCCTCTCAAAATGATTTCTTTTATTCTGTTTTAAAGTGACAGAAAATAATTGCATTTTAATGTTGCTGTAGAAGTTGGATTTCCTTATTTTCCAGGTAGACAGTATTTAGGAAATATTAGATTAATTGTTATAAATTAAGTAGCTCAAACTAATTTTTGAACTTAGTTAAATAATAGATTTAGTTTGCTTTTTTTAATTTTGTAACTGATTTTCCTAAATTAAAATTTAGATTTCTTTTATTTAGGAGAATTATAATTTAGATATTGTTGTGTGGAAAAGAATTAAAATCTAGAAATACAATAGAATTGATTTTTTTTGTTTAGTAACTAATATATATATATTGGGTTTGATAAATTAAGTTCATAACGTTAATTTTAAAATTATATTTTATTATGTTTAAATAAATAATGGAATTATCATTGTTGCTCTTCAAATTAGCTTTTTAGCAAGTTTGTTAACTTAGATATTTAATTAGTGAATTATTTAAATGCAGGGAGATATTTAATTAACTTAAATATTTATTTATTTATTAAATAAGAAATATTAGTGAAATTTCCTTATCTTGTTTTAAATTGATGAAAATGATTATTTGATGGAGACTTAGATGATTTATTATTTAAATATTTTGTAGTTAATGTTGTGTTGTTATTTAATTAAATGTAATATTTTTAGTATGTCCTGCATGGATTAGTGTTATCTCCAGAGGTTAGGGAAAATATGTGTGTGTTCTTCTATGGTTGCATTTATTTGGTTCATGTTGCTTTCATGTGGGAAATTAGTGGGAGGTACCATGTTGAGGTTATGTTTCTTCTGTTTGAATGTTGTGGTACCCGTCTCTTGGTTTTGGTTTTAGGGAAATCATAGGGGAGAGTGGCTCTTCTCAGGGTCAGTGTACAAGTGGTCACCCATGATAGAGTTTCCTTAATTAAGTGAAAACCTCATTAATTTTACTTAGTGGGTTGGGTTAGTTATCACATAACAAGATAAAATAAACACCTCACCACTGTCGTTAGCGCTCCCAAAGGCTAAGGATGGGTGAGAAGAGCTGGTTGATAAGGTCACTAGCTTATCTTCACAAAAGGTAGATGGCTCCACATGTGTCACCCTATGGGGCGGTGACTTGAGATAGGTTGTCTAGTTAACCATAGATGGAGGTGGTTCCTAGTGTTAGGTAGCTTGGTTAATCCACAGACTTGGAGTCAGTTCCTAATGTTAGGTAGCCTGGTTAATCCATGTAAGGCCATGAAATGACACTCTCCCATTGTTCCCCTTTGTTTCCCTTGTTCTTGTGCCTCTGGAGTTGTTTTGGTTGTGTTAGTTGTTTATTTTACTATTGATGTTTATGTTGTTTCATGGAATTGAGTCTTGTGACATGTTTCCTTTATGTTTGAGTCTATGGCCGAGGGTTCTTTCTTACCAACTCCTTGCACGGGGGGTGTTCCTTCAAGTTCACATGGTCGGGTGGAAATGTGCAATGCACCCATTGGGTCCTTAGTTGTGATCAAGGTGTGGATGCAATTGCAGTGATCTCAGAGCTCACGTAAAGAAGATTGCCCCTTGAATAATTCTCTTTCATTTATGTAATGTTGTATTATGATTTTACCCTTCCCAATGTTATAAGGGAAGTGGCCTTGTAATGTAACTTTGATTTTTATATTGTGTTGTATCTATGGAAATATATTCCGCATTTGTGATCTGAACTCTGAAGTTGAATATAATATTATGTAATTTATGTTTATGAGATTATATCTTATTCTTGATGTAATTTTATCATGTTTATTCTCGTTTCTTTATTTCGCTTTAGTTAGTATCGCATATCATTTATTTGTTGGGTTTGTTTAAGTAACACACCATGTACCCCATAGGATTAGGTTAATGATTTATGTTATATAAATGTTTAATGCTGTAATGCGTTATTGTTACTTTAAAAAAAATAAAAAATTATTTGTTGTAGTTGTCCTATGGGGTTTGTGTGGCGAGGCATTACATTGGCAACTCATTTGGACATTTTATTATTGCTGATGGTGTTACAAAAACTAAATATATGTTAGTTTTTTCCTAATTATGTATCAATATTGATGTTAACAAAACTCTTCTTAACTTTATAATCCTTTAATCAAAGTTAGGATTTTGGACTCAGCCAATCTAGTATGAAAATGATACTTTTTTTTGCCAAAAATGTAAGAGATTTGGCCACCTTTTTATTGAATGAAAAGCTCTAAACAAGAAAGTATCTAGATCTAAAGACCCTATGACTTCACCTTTAGATGAAGGGAAAGACTACCCTTTTATGGAGGATCTCCTCAATATCTTGAAATCCACTGCTAAACAACCTATCCAAATTTCTTTGGTGTTGGATCTTTCTCCCACTGTCAAAACTACTATCGATGTTCAAGCCTTAGAGTCCCCTTCCCTTGAGGATGGTGAAATCCCTAACCTCAGTCCTAGCTTTAGAATTTCTAGGTCTATTGAGTTGGATGTTACAAACAACCAGGCCTCTCCACTAGCACCTACAACTAAGCTTCCTATCGAGAACCCTAGCTCTTCACCTACTACACATCAACCATTCAAGGGTCTTGTTCTCTCTTCGAGGGCTAGCCCTAGTACTACACATATGGATGATGACTAGTCAACACCAAAAAAGAAAACCAAAAATAAGAAAATTGATGTGGGAGTGGATTTAAAGGTAGCTAGGCCCTCTCAACTTAAAACAAGGTATAAGGAAATAACCAAAGAAATTTCTTGCGAAAGGAAAAAAACCTTGGATTCAACCACTAAAAACCATAAATGAACATCCTCTCTTGGAATATGATAGGCCTAAATATCCCTCAAAATAACATTCTCTCAAGACTTGTATTATTGAGAATAAGATTGAGTTTCTTTTAATTCAAGAGGTTAAAATGAATCAGATACTTTCCAATATGTGGCAAATTGTATCTAGCCTGGGGCTAATTACTTTATTAGTGAACTGCATGGAGCTTCTAGAGGGATTGTGAGTATGTGGAATCCATAGGTGGCTTCAAGATCCCATTTTTCACTCTCTATTAGCAGTCTGGTTGTAAAATTTAGTAACTCTTCTTGAACCTAGATCCTTATCAACCTATATGCTCCAAACACCTACACTGCTCATAGGACTATTTGGGAGGATTTAACACAAAAAATAATGGCAAATAAAAATGATCTTTGGTTGGTGGCTGGTGACTTTAATACCCCCTTTATCCTTCTATAAAATTGGGGGATTAAATGACTACACTGAGAGCATGATTGATCTAGTAAATTTCATCAATACAATTGGCCTAATGGATATTGAGTTGTAGGGATAACCCTTTACCTAGAAATACTTTAGGAAAGTTAAGAATCTTATTAAAGTTAAGCTTGACCATTTTTTAGTCTCCTCTAATTGATACATGGGATGTAATGTAAATCTGGTGGCCATACCTTGAACTATCTCTGACCATAACCCTCTTTTATTCTCCTAGGCTAACAACCCCCTGTAAAGAACCCATTCCTTTTCATTATGAAATCATGTGGACCATACTCCCTAACTTTAGAAATTGTATTCTCAATTGGTGGAACACCTCCTTCTAGGGAATGGTGATGTATAGAGTCTCTCAAAAGGTAAACCTGATAACAGAAAAAGTGGGGGGATGGAATAAGCTAACTTTTGGTAATGTTTATGAAAAAAAGAAAGAGCTAACTAAAAAACTCACAAATTCTCAAAACCAAATGGAAAAGGGATATTTCTCTGTTGACTCCCATCTTACTAAATAAATTATCCAAAAGGATTGGTATGAAAATATACAGAGGAAATCTTTTGGAAACAAAAAATCAAGGGTTGAATGGTTGAAAGAGGGGGACATGAACTCCCCTTTCTTCCATAAATCTACAATAATACATAGGAAAAGGAATACTATCTCTACCCTCATGAATGAGCATGGTGAAAGGATCATTGATGATACCCTAATGGGAGAATGGAATCAGATTACTTCTATAGATATTATTTTGATTAATGCCCTCCTTGTGACATTGAGCTCGTAGATCAACTATTAAACTAATTACCAACTTTAGTGTCCCTTGATGATAATGCACACATTATGTCCCTAATTTCTAAAGAGGAAGTTAGTCTTGCTATCTTTTCTATGGGAGCTTATAAAGCCCCAAGTTCTGATGGATTCCTCTAGTGTTCTTTCAAGAATTTTGGGACATTGTGGGTCTTGATGTTGTTAGAGTGACCAAGGATTTCTTCTACACAGGTAAAATCCTTAAAAATCTATATAATTCTTATATTTCTCTTATCCCAAAAGTTTAGTATCCTACTGGTATTGTGGATTTTAGACCTATTAGCTTATGCAATATGATGTATAATATATTCTCCAAAGTTTTGGTTAATAGGATTAAATTCCTATTAGGAAAGTTGATTAATGTGAAACAAAATGGTTTCTCTTAGGGCATAAAATTCTTGATGTGACCATCTCAACCCATGAGATCATGCATTCTATGGAAATAATCCTCCTTCCAAGTATGACTCTTAAACTTGAAATATCAAAGGCTTATGATAGGGTGGACTGGAATTTGATGTTTAAAGTTCTAAGAAAGGTGGGATTTCATGAGAAAATTATCAACATTATTAGGGAATGTGTTACTACTATGATGTACTTAGTGTTGGTCAATGGTATTCCAAGGGGATTCTTTGGTACTAATAGGGGCATCTGTCAAGGGGACCCTATATCCCCTTACTTGTTCTTATTGGTTGCAGAGGTTTTAGGGAGAAACATCCCTATAAAGCTCATTGAGAATGGTGATCTAAGAGGAGTTTGAACAACTTCTTCTCTCCCTCCTCATTCTCTACAATAATTTGTAGATGACGCCATCCTTTTTGGTGTTGCCTCTATGGTTGAGGCTAGATGCTGGAAAAAGTGTCTGTCTAGTTATGTAAAGGCCTTAGGTCAATGTATTAATTATGATAAAAGAAAGATCTATTTATTTAATCCCAATGAGAGGCTAAGGAGGAAAATACAAATTTTTATGTTGTCAATATGGTGATCTTCGAGGAATTTATCTAGGCCCCCCCCTACTATTAAAGAGGTTTCCCCCTCTTTCTAGAACTCTCTTTTGGAACACATGCAAAAAAGGCTGGCAGGTTGGAAAATAATTTTTTTGTGAAATGTTGGTAAGCTACAACTTCTTGTTGCCTCCCTTCAGGGAATCCTAATTTACTTTCTAACTCTTTTTAAAATCTCAAACTATATTATGAATAAGGAAAAAATTTAGAGGAATTTCTTATGGTTATGCATAGAGGAAAAGAAAAAATGGCTTTAGTCAGTTGGGATAAATTTTTCCTCCCAAAGGTGCATGGTTGTCTGGGCATTAAGTAATCCATCCACTTAAATGAAGCTCTAATGTAAAAGGTGGGTTGGGATCTTATTCAAAATAATAAAGATTGGTGTAAAAATTTAAGTATTAAATACCTTAATCACTCAATATTTCATAGTGTGCTTTTTGAAACGGGTTTTAATGGAGGCTCTAAAATTTGGATTAATATCCTTAAAACTTGAAGTCTTATCTTTTTGGGTTAAATGGAAAGTGGGGAATGTTAGTCTTATCCTTTTCTGGGAAGATATCTAGTTGATTGACCAACCACTTAGAGAACACCCCTCCTTTAAAAACTTTCAAATCCCTACTTTAAGTGCCTTCATCCCTATAGTTTTTTATTATCTTCTACATGATTTTTTTTGAAAACTTCTTTAGACTTGTTGCCAAAAGCATTACCATCTTCACCAAAGTACTTTACTCCTCCAAAATGACCTTTGCAAGATCAAATTCCCCATATTTCCTAAGGAGGACCACTTCATTTAGGCTAAAAGTTATAAAGGAAATTTTTCTTTCAAATCAACTTACAATTTTTTGTTAAAGAAGGAAAAATGTGTTTCTTGGATGAAGGTATGGAATAACAAGATCCTTCCTAAAATCAACTTTTTTTTTGGTGGACAACTATGCGCAATAAAATCCTAACACAAGAAAATATTATCAAGCATGGATTCCAATTACCTAATAGATATGTTAGATGTAATATGAATGAAGAAACAATCCCACACATCCTCATTCATTTTCCTTTTATTTAGGAAACTTGGGGATTAGTGTTACAAAAGCTCTAAATTTGTTGGATCATGAACACAGATCTGGGTGACCTAAGATAGGAATAGGTTAGTCCTTTTCATCACCCCCTTATCAAAGAATCATGGAAGAAAATACCTCCTCACCTTTGTTGGAGCCTCTGGAAGGAAAGAAAGAATCAGATATTTATAGATCTAAAAAGGAGTCGTAAGGAGTCTTTTCCACTTTCTACAAAATTCATTTGGAGAATATCTCAGTTTGTCATTGGATCTATCTAGATTTCTCTCCTCTCCCTTTGGAATAAAAAATTTCTACTCAATGGGGTTTTCCTAATTATTTTTATAATATTGATAGAATAAAGAAGCTGGCAAGATTACACACTAAATGAATTCCTCCCCATTTTGGTTGGTGTAAACTTAATTTTGATGGTGCAAGTAGTGGTAACCCTAACATGGCTAGTGGGGGTGGTATGTTAAGAACTCCCTCAGGGGCTATTGTGGTAGAGTATGCTAGAGGCCTTGGTATCAACATGAATAATTTGGTGTAAAGCATGGCTCTCTTGTGGGGCCTTAAAATTTCTCTTGCTATTGGCATAAAAATCTACTCATAGAGGGGTACTCTAAACTTATAATTGATGTGGTGAAAGGTACTGCTTAATTGGGTTGGGTTCTTGAACATATTATAAAATATATCCAAAAAATCCTTCTAGGTCTGGAAAAATTTGAGATGAAATATATTTATCATGAGGTCAACTAGGTTGTTGATGCTATGGCTCATCTAGGGATGGACCAAGAGTCTCTACGATGGTGGTGCAACTTTTATAGTTTCCTAGATTATGTTAAATAACTCCTTACTTCAGAGTGGAACTATGTTATCTATGATAATGATAGTTAATGGTGTGAAGGATTGGAACCCTAGCCCTAGGCTTATGCCTTTGGTGGAGGATTCTATGCTAAAGAGGGAAAATTTAATTTTTCCCATTGGAGTTAAAAAATTGAATACTTTGTTTTGTATTTGCTACATATTGATGTGGATGTTGATTCTACAAAAGGATACAAGACCTGATTAGAGATAGGTCCAAAATTTTGTGTGGTGGCCCACCCTCGTGATGTGGCTCCTTCACATTTGGCTTAATCATATGAAGGTGGTAGCGTATTGCAACATTTATGGAAATTATAATAATTGTACTCATTGGAGGGTTGATAAAACTTATATAATCATTTCCCATCTCATCTAGAAATATTTGAGCTTAATCATGATTGTAATCACTGATATAATTAAAACCCTTCATAAATATTCTCAAAGCATAGTTTTTTTGGCTTTCCACCATTCTATGGGACATGTGTATGAGGTTTGTGGAATCACAAAATTGAATTTGAAGTCTTTTCCCATCTATGATATCACTAGTACAATCATCCTTTCCGGCATTGTCCTTTAAAGGTCTACACATTGCAATGTTTTTATGGCTTTTCAGCTTTCTATAGGACACTTGTATGAGGAATCTGAAAGTGTGGAAAAGGAGTTGGCATCTTCATATAGTAGTGGCAAGAATTGTACGACCATCCAACCTACCCAAAAATCTTTCAGTTTAATTTTTCTTATGATCATGATTACTGGCATCAGGCAAAATTTTATTACTCATACCATTGACATTAGGAGATATGATTGGCTCTTGATTCGAAAGATTATTTGTAATAATTATATTTGCTCTTAGATGGGGTTTTGTAGTTATTACTACTTTGGTATGGGTTTTTAATCCTTTATTCTCTCTTATTTAAACACATTGCTTGAACATTTGGATTTTGTGTAAGATCTTGAGAAGATATGCTATCATTTTGTAAAATCTGTTGTTTTTGTAGAAAAGGATGGATGGGGATAGAGTTTGTAGTGAATCCAATTCTTGTGAATAATTCTCCTCTAATGCCATTTTTTGGCATATTTATTGTGAAGGTGGAGTTGCTTCTTTCTTAGAATGCCTCAAGAGACACGATGAAAGTATGTCCATTCATTTTGCCTACTCCTAGGACTTGGGGAATGTTGAAATTGGTGGGATTTACTTTGAGGTTGATGAAAATGTGATTACACAAGTGATGAGAATGAATACAAATGGGAAAAAATGGAAATGTAGATAAGGGAGATTCGTTGCTCACAAGTCTCTTGCCTACCAAGAGAATCCCAGGGAATGAACTACTCTAAACTACCTCAAAATACCTAATGAGTTGAATAAGATAAAATATATTGCAATAAATAGACTGAAGTAGAGTTTCAGGAGTGATAACAAATAGACAACTTTTGGGATTGAAATAGCAAATCACTAATATTTTTGAGACAAAAGGATAAGTTCTCAACTAAAGGATGGCAGCATGGAAGTGAGATGTCAGCATGACATGATGAATTCCAAGAGGCATGGTGACATCATGTATTGACAGAGCACTAAGCCTCTAGATAGAAATTTAAGGGACATGTTAAGTGTTCCAAATTTGAGGTCCATTTAAACTACTGATTTAACAAAGAATAGAAAATATTGATAAATGACAAGGAAGGTGAAGATCCAACTTACAAGTGGTCCTATGCTTTGAATCCTCCCACAAATCTTTGCACGATCAATCTACACACAAGGAAAACAATAAAAAATGTTGGGGTAGTTTTGAGGCTTTTCATAGTCAAACCCTTGTTTTGGTGTTCCCACCTCCACAAACCACTAGATAGATAGAGATAATAAAAGAAAGAAAATAAAGTAGAAACAAGAGTGATAATATCAAACCCTTCTTGGGAGGAGAACTCATATCACGAGATAAAGACACAAAGTGATAAAAGCAAACCCCACTCAAGGAGGAGAACTCGTATCAAGAGATAAATACACCATAGATAATGTGCTAGAAAATAGAAAAGAATCAAGAGAGTGTTACCAACAGTTTGTGGCTCCCTCTTAGTTTGATAGACACAATTTTGAGCACTTGCAAGAGAGATTTGGCTATTGGAGATACTTCAATTTGATAGAGCTTCATCACAAAATCAAGATAAAGAAGAGAAGAGAAAGAGAAACAAGCTATAATGAGAGAATGACAAAATAAATGAAAAATGAGAGTGAAAAGAAATATTTTGTTCAATTGCATGGGTGGGAAGATTTGTTACTCTTTGAAATCTACCACAGGGACACATGTCATAGGTCAAATATTTTGATATTTCTTGTTTGAACTCGTGAAAGTATGGGGAAACTAGCATGCCACATGGACTTTGGCACAACATGCAGGCATTGAACCCATCATTCCATGAGAAATGAGGTGGTAGATTATTGTCTCTTAATCAATGGTCCTTATGGAGTTAAAATCATAATATTTTCTCATAAGGTTATTTTCATAAATGCGACTAGGCGCCATAAATACAAAGGTCAAATGTGCAAATGTGAAATTTCCATGGGGTGCAATTTTATGACATTACATTTTCCCCCACTTTAGTGAGTTGACCTTTGGGAAAAATCAACAATACTAAAGTAGAAAAGAGAACATTAGAGAAAATTCAAAAATATCAAAAAATTCATGGATTTGTGTGCTAAAAAGGATACTGTAGAGGCCATAGAGGTTGAGAAATTAGGTATCAATGATGCCCCCAGTGATCGAGCTCAGCAAGAAACCACATCTGATGTGAAGGCTTGTTTTGCAAAACTCAAATTTAGGTTAGCTTGAAAATAGGAAGAAGCTACCAAGGTGAGAAGAATGCTTAAGAAAAATCTAGTGGTTCAAAAGAAAAATATGATGAAGAGGTGAGTCTATGACCCCTCTTTATTTTTCCTCTAGCTATGTGGGGTAAAAGAAAGAAAAATGATAGGACCATTTTTTCCAAGAAAAATGGGCTTCGTGGGGCCTATATATACTCAGGTGGGCCTCAAGAAGGGTCATTTTCACTATTCACCATGAGCGATTTGTTATTTTTTCGTGAGAGAAAAGTTAGCAAAATTCCTCGTAGATAAGAGTTTAACGAGCCTAGGATTGAGCAGCTACACTATGTAGTAGCACAAGTAGGCGAGGACAACTAGGTGAGTAATAAAAACCCACTTTTGTGTAATTTTTTAACTTTTTTTAGTATATTTTTGAATTTTTTCTGCAAAGGCATCTTGACGATGCGAAGTCATCCAGACGGTACACTAGCATCCTGCCAATGCACTAGTGGCCTTTGGTCGCATTAGCATCTGACAGGAACATTGTTGTCTAAGTAGCTCCAATGGCATACCTCATATAGCAACATGATGTGCAGATGTCTACGTGATGTGCCTACATCCCAGTGGTTGTACTTAGAATTTTTTTGATGTACAAGTTATAAATTTTTGATGTAGATAAGTCTAACTTGAATATTTTTACCATTTTGCAATATTACCTAGATATGTGGGAGCATGATTGTAGATGCATTTTGAGGATGCTCTACAATCATGCACAACACATGTCCCTTGATGAGGAGGGGTACCTTCGATGTGTGGGCCTGTGGTGGGCTTACACTATGCTTGAGATGCTTTATCATGACTGTATTCTCATGGCATTGATGGAGTGGTGGGATTTGACCACCTCTACATTCCACCTTTTGATGAGCGCGATGACTATCCCCTTAGAGGACATGTGTAGGATTAATGGCCTCCCCATTCACAGATGGTAGGTGGCATTAGATGAGACCCATTTAGCCTAGGAGCAATTTGAGGGCCTCTAGTACCGCACAAGTTGTGCAAACCTTGGTAACGAGACTAACCACATATACATTCACTTGTTCGAGCATGGTTGTGTGGTAGATCCTCTAGTGTAGAGGGTGATGGTCATTACGGTCTCCATGTGGGTGACCATGGATGGGTGGGTCTCTCACCTTCATGAGGGCCTTGTCCACACTATTAGAACCATGGAGGAGCAGTACACCAACTTTGTGTTGGGTCAGAGTATGCTCACACACCTATTCGAGGAGCTGGGCAGGTTCATGCACTATGACTACATGAGCCTCACCACCTGAATGCTATTATAGTTGTGGGTATTTACTCATATCACTTACACTTGGACAGTTAGGTATCCTTGAGGAATAGACCCTATTAGGTTGATGGCACACATGTATGAGTTAGTACGTCAGTGGAGGTACGAGGGCCTCCAGGTTTGGAGATTACAGTTTGATACATTATGATTTGACTAGGTTAGATGGCAGACATGCAGAGGTATGCTCTGGGTAGATGAACATTGATAGCTCTGCAACATGCAGCATGAGCAATTTTTGAAAGGTTGGATGGATTTTTTGATTATTCCCTTTTATTGGTAGTGGGTTATGTAGTAGTTTGACATTGTACAAACCATTTTTTAAACTCTACCATCATATGTGTGGGAAGTTAGGAGCACCATGAGGCTGGGTGTTAACTGGTGTCCCACCATTATAGATGACATTCCAAGTGATGACAAGGTGAATGATCAGGATTAGCCTATGAATGATTTAGTGGTCATAGTCGGCTTTATATGCCCCCAAAGGTGATGTCGATGTCCAAGAGCAGGAACCACGAACACAAGGAGGAGGATGAGAAGTAGGCAAAAATATAGAGATTGAGGAAGTTGTGGAGTCTCTCTCTCCTCCACACATAGTCCCAATTATGATGGCACCACCACCACTTACAACAACCGTCATCCTGACTATAGCACTAGTGGATGTAGGAGGTGCAGGATGCACAGGTCCCAACATCACTCCTCCCCTAATCCACACTAGTAGGCTAGGATCTAGGTACAAGAGTTACTTATGTTATTTCCTTTTTCAATATTTTTAGTTTCATCTCATTTATATATATGTTTAAATGTTTTGATATATCACATGGTATTGATGGTTTTATTATTTTGTGGTTGTAGTTGGCACATAGGAGTGGACCGCATTCATTGTGTGATGTATTTCAAAGGTGGCCCCGACCATTCTAGTCCAAGGGAGCATCTTGGATGCCTATAGGCCAGCCTCAATGGGGCAACATGCCCAAATTTTCAAGCTCGTGGCAATCCTTAGGATAGCACATGATGAGTTAAGGGTGGAGGTGGTCCAGAGGATAACTGACGTCACCGCCCTGAGAGGATAGAGGGATTAGTGGTTGGTGGAGCTATAAAATATGCTCACTTAATACATATAAGGTGAGGATGAGAGTATAGAGTGTCGAGAGGGCACATGACACTCTTTAGAGCCAATTCAATGACCTCAATGCATAGGAAACAACCATGAGACCAATGATTAATCCACAACTATGAGAGGACCTAAGGAAGGTAGAGCTGGAGATAGACAAGTTGTGTAGCAAGATTAAAGGATTACAAGTGAGCATCTTAGTCTTGCGATCACACAAATCTCACTTTGTTGCTTCCATCTAGCTCAAAGTGTGCTCACCACCATAACCAAAGGGCTCTAGGAGCTAGGCACCCAGAGCCTAATGTCTATTTTCTTATGAGCCATTTTTGTATCAATGATATATACATTGTATAGCATTATTTTTTATGTATAAACATTGACATATTTACAACCACCACTATATATATATACACACAGGCACCCAGAGCCTAATGTCTATTTTCTTATGAGCCATTTTTGTATCAATGATATATACATTGTATAGCATTATTTTTTATGTATAAACATTGACATATTTACAACCACCACTATATATATATACACACACATGAGATTCTGGTTCTGACATCTTGGTGTTCATTTTTATGTGCATGTTTTTACTTTCATCTATGATTATGTGATCAATGTTATACTTATGGATGTATGTTTAGATTAGATGCTATCATGATCTAATAAATATGCATGGATTTATGTTTATTAAATGTAATGATAATCTAATTACCTAACCAAAATATGTAATAAAATGTAATGCACGAACATATAGCATAATAAAACACTTGTATGTATGTAGTTCTAAATTAAATAAATTAATCACACACACACGTTCACATCATAACACAAAATACAATGATTAGTTAATGAAGGAATGTCACAATATGATACACTATAATTTGTGAAGGATGGGCACTACACAAATGAGACATAGACAATATGAATAGTATCAATGAAGATGCATTCTCATTGACAAGTTCTTTTAGAGGCGTTCCATCCATAGGTGTCAGAACCATACACAACGATGACAATATAAGGGCCTAACCAAATAGGACTAAAATTTCCCTTTGATTAGGTGGCACATTTACATTTCTCTGATTCTCATAGAGGACTAAGTCACCTACCTTGAAAGTCCTAGGAAGAACACTCTAATTATAGTGTTTAGAGAGCGATCGTTGATAAAATTTAAGGTGGTCGAGGGATTATACTCGGTGCTCATCGAGCAACTCAAGCTGATGCAAATGATTAGCATAGTAAGTTTCATCATCAATTAACCCTTTAAGGAAAAATAAAAAGATGGAATTTCCAACTCTAAAGGCATAATGGTCTCAATGCCATACACAAGGTTGTACAATGTTGTTCTTGTCACAGTAAAAACACTCATGCAATAAGACCAGAAGGTGTATGTTAATTGAGTATGCTAATCTTTACCATGTTGTTTACTATTTTTTGGAGAATGAGATCAAGAGGGTTTTTAGATGCTTTGAATTGGCCATTAGATTGAGGATAGTATGGTGTAGAAAACTGATGTTGGATATAAAACTTCTCTAGGAATTGCTTCACCTCTTTGTTCTTAAATGGAGTACCATTGTCAAAAACAAGGGTGGAAGATAATCCAAAGCGAGCAATGATATTTTTCAAAAGAAAAATATAGATGGTTTTAGCATTCATGGACTGAAGTGGAATAGCTTCAACCCATTTTGTAAACTAATCTATAGTGGTGATGATAAAGACATGTCCTTTAGATGAAGCAAGTGATATTTTACCAATAATATTCAACCCCCATTTTACGAATGGCCAAGGAGAGGTTTGATTTGAAGCTCTTGAGTAGGAGCATGAATGAGATGACTATGTTTCTGACATTGAGGGGACTTCTTGACAAAGGAAAAGGAGTCTTGCTCTATCATTTACCAAAAGTATCCCATATGGATCAATTTTTGCACCAAGGATTTACCACCAAAATATCCACCCCTAGATCCCGAGTGGGATTCTTTTAGGGGAAAGGGTATTTTCACTTTAGTGAGACATCGAAGAATCAAACCATTGTAAGACTTTCAATAAAGAACATCTAATAATAAAACATATTAGACTGCAAGTTTTCATATCTGAGTGCAATCGCTTTTCATTGCATCATAGGGAAAACTTCCAGTCCTCAAATAATTGTAAATGTTAGAATACCATTCCTTGAGTCTATTCGAGCACACATGAGAGCATCAGATTTAGGTTGATCTAAGACAACAGGAGATTGAAGAATATTTACCACAAAGTTGTATTCTTCTATATCCTTATCTGAAGGCACAAGAGAGGTAGTAGTCGACATGGTATCCACATGTCAGTTTTCTTTCCTAGGAACATTGTCTATTGTGAAAGAGGAGAAGTGATCAAGCAAGGATAAGGCCAAATCTTGATACTGAGATAGCTTATTCTGCTTAGCTTGATATGCCCCTATGATTTGATTTAAAATGATCTCAAAATCACCATGTATGTGAAGATGTTTGATGTCTAATACAATTGTGGTACACAAGCCAACAATAAGGGCTTTGTACTCAATGATATTGATTGTGCAATGGAATTCCAATCGAAAGGATAGATGGATTGGATTATCCTCAGGTGAGATAAAAAATATCATTTCTTTGAAGCTAGCTTGAAATCATGATCCATCGAAATGCATATCCCATACAAGCTCATGATCAGTGGTAAAAAAAAATATTCATACATAAATAAATCCAAATTAGGGAAAGAGCAATATGAGGGAGCTTCTGCTAATTGATCGGCAATAGCTTGACCCTTAATGGATTTTTGAGTTATGAAATTGATGTCAAACTTGGAAAGAAACATTACCCATTTCGCCAATCTCCTAACAAGATCGGTTTTAGTGAACAGATGCTTCAAAAGATCACTTTTTACAATGACATGAGTTTCAACATGAAGAAGATAATACCTTAACTTCTATGTCATAAAGACAAGAGCCAGAAATTGTCTCTCCATGGTAGAGTAATGAGTTTCATAATCAACAAGAACACAACTAATACAGTAGATCACTATTTCTCTACCATCATCATCGTACTGAGCCAACAAAGTTGCTAAGGCATGATGTGACACAATGACATAAAGTAGAAAGGGTCTATCCAAAAAAGTTGACATTAAGATAGGAGGATTGGTAGAATAAATCTTGATGGAATCAAAACCTTTCTTGCACTAATTGTCCCATCGGAATCGAACATATTTCTTTAGCAAACGTGTGAAGGGAAGGGTGCAGTTATCCAATTGAGATATGAATCTATAAATTTCCTAAATATTCCTTTGTAGACTATGTAGTTGAGAGATGTTTCTCGATGGAAGCATGTTAACGATCATGATAATACTATTTGTGTCAACCTTGATTCCATGATGGGAAACTATGAAATCCTAAAAGTGTCATTGTCAATGTTAAAAGCATGCTTGAGAGGATTTAGTCTCATCTTATAAAGTCAAAGCCTTTGAAAAATAACACAAAGATTTTCTATGTGATTTGGACAAGTCATAGACTTAGCCAGGATGTCATCAACGTAGTCTTCTAGAGTTTTGTGAATAAAATCATGAAATATTAAGGTCATCACTCTTTGGTAAGTGGTGCCTACATTATTTAACCTAAACTATATGACCACATAACAAAAAGTACCCCACTGGGTATAAAGGTTGTCTGATTATAGCCCGAGAAGCCATCCATGAAAGACAAAAAGGCATGGAATGTGGTTGATTCTAGAATCATATCAATATTAGGCAACATAAAATCATCCTTAATATAAGCCTTATTAAGATAAAAAATATCAATGTAAATGTGAATATGGTCAACAATCTTGCTAATAGCAACGATATTCGATATCTAAGGAAAATAGTCAATAGGATGGATTAAGATTGCTTTTAATAGCTTCTCTATCTTAGTCTTAACCAACAACATGGACTTGGGATTTATATTTTAGATCTTTTTCTTAACAGGATTGGAATCAAGACCTAGGATGATATTGTGAACTACCATAGATTCATCAATACCGACATGTCCTCATATGGCTAAGTGAAGATATTAGGATGAGAATATAAAAACTCAGAATGTTGCTTAGAATCTTCTAGAGAAAGGAATTTCCCAATATTAATTACCTTTTTAGAAGATTTAGGATCCATGGAAACATTAGTAGTATCCCATTTAAGGAGAGAACTATGGTCTTCAGGATGGGGAATAGGAACATTATCATCCACATTAGATAGAAGATTATATTGTTGAACTTTAATTAGATATGTTTAAAAATGTTTCTTAAAGATTGTATTTATAATATTTAACAACGTGAAATGTAAAGTATGAAAATGCATAAACTAATTCTCAAATCATCATGCTGCCTCACAAATTTTCATGTAAAATTAAATAGTAGCAATTCAGTTAATTCCTAAAAAATACATCAATAGTGAACATTCATATAATTTCTCCTTTGGTAAAATTTATGATAGAAATAAAAAAAGAAACGATGTGAGGTATACAAGTGATATTCTATATTTCCTAATTAAATAACTTACACATGAGTATTTACATAACAAATAAAATATAGAGCAATTAGCATGAATGATACTTATGATAGATGATGTACCCATCTTAACTAGGAACATCCAAACATGGATTAGTATAATTTAAAGTGTGATATTAGTGATTATGGTGGAATAGGTTTCTATAGCATCTTATGGTAACATTAAGATGTAATTCATGGCAAGATAAAGGTGTCTCAACCTTAGTGAGTCCCATGTGAAATAATTTATTTATTTGATCTTGTGTTGCTGATTTTATTTATTAAATGAAAAGTATATGCTTCCAAATTGCTAAGGTATTTTGTGGGACCCAACAGAGAGTTGGCTTCCTACATGCATTATGAAAAGGAGGAGAATGTGAAACTTGTCACATGGGTACTCATTTGGGAAGAGGAAAACATTTAAACTTGTACAATGTGTACCATATTGACATGTGGCAATCTATTTTGGAAGTAAGCATTTGGAGGGGCCCGCTTGTGAGCATATTCCTTCTTCAAAAAACAAAAGCAACAAAGAATGACACTTGTCACCTAGGAAATTATTCTAATATTTATTCTTGTGAATTCCTCAAGGAGGTGTGCCATGATAATATGTGGCATTGGTTTGAATTGACTAAATCTTAAAAATGAATGTTGCTAAATGGAGACTGAGTTGCCATTGGGAGTGACTAAGAGTCAAGGATGAGTTTTAATTTAGAATTTGAATTGATTTTATCTATGGGATGCATTACATGTGATTTTACTTTTTTTTTAGGAGTTGCACACCTTGCATGTGCTTGCATGTTGTTACATGTAATTACATGTTTTTGATTTTGAGTAAAGTAGGTTTTGAAGAGATTCGAGACCCTTTAGATAGGAGTAGAGAAGGGGGATTTACTACTCCCAAGTCTCTAAGACACTAAACAGTCTCAGGAGAGTGAACTACCTCAAACCACCTAATAAGATCGATTGTGAAGATTAAGATGAAAGAGATTTCAAAACGTATGAAAATAAGAGTTCTAGAAGTGATAAAAGGTAGACAACTTTGAGGATCGAAAGAGAAAATCACTGAGATTTCTAGAATAGAGGGAGGATCTCTCAACCAAAGGATGACAACATAGGAGAAATATGTTAACATGGAACATTAAATTCCTAGAGATGCACTGGCATGTTGCACAAGGAGAGAACTAAACCCTTAAACAAAACTTCTAAGGACCTACTAACTATTCTAGATCTGAAGATTATTTAACCTACTGATTTAATAGAAAGTAGGAAATACTGATAAATTAAAAGGGAGGTGAAGAACCAACTCACAAGAGGTCTTGTGGTTCAAATCCTCCTACAAAGCTCCACACAATCAACCTGTACATGAGAAAAATGAAGAAAAATGTTGGGGAGGTTTTGGAGCTTGCCATAGTCAAACTTTTGTTTTGGTGTTTCCACCTACACAGACCACCAAATAGATGGAGAGAAATATAAAAAAATTAAAATAGACACTAGAGTGGTAAAATAAAACCCCACTACAAAGGAGAACCTGTATCATGAAATAGACATAATAAGTATTATTCTATCGAATTGACAAAAATCAAGAGAGTGTTGCCAGTAGTTCGTGGCCCCCTCTTGGCTTGATAGACACAATGTTGAATACTTTCAAGAGAGATTTGGTTTTTGGAGAGACTTCAATTTGGTAAATCTTAATCATGGGAATGAGATGGAGAAGAGAAGAGTAAGAAGAGAAATTTAGAATGAGAGAATGTTGCAAATGAGAGTGAAAGAATGATTTTAGTTCAACTGTATGGGCAAGAAGAGTCGTTACTCTTGGAATCCTGTCATAGAGACACGTTTCATTGGTCAAGGATTCCAACATTCCATGTTTGAACTCGTGAATGTACGTGGATGTTAGCATGGTACGTGAATGTCTACATGTTGTACAAGCATCCAACTCATCATTTCAAAAGAAACGATGTGGCAGATTGTTGTCACTTCATTGTTAGTCCTTATGGAGTTGAAATCACAAATTTTTTGACTCATAAGGTTTGTGTCATAAATGTAGCTAGGCACCATAAATACAAGGGTCAAATGCATAAATGTGAAATTACCATGAGGTGCAATTTTATGATATTACATTTTCCCCCTTTAGTGAGCTGATTTTTGGGAAAGATCAACTATGCTAAAGTAGAAAAGAGAACATTAGAGGAAACTCAAAAAAAATTAAAATTTTATAGATTTGTGTGCTAAACGGATATCATAGAGGTTAATTAGGTAATTACCTATGATGCCCCCAATGATTGAGCTTAGTGAGCCACAACATTTGATGTGTAGGTTCATTCTACAAAACTCAAATTTAGGTCAACTTGAAAATTGGAAGAAGCTACCAAGGCATGAAGAATGCTCAAGAAGAATCTAATGGTTCGAAAGAAAAATAAGATGAAAAGGTGAGTATATTCCCCCTCTTGGTTTTTCCCCTAGTTATCTAGGGTAAAAGTAGGAAAAATGACAAGACCACAAATCGTCAACAAAAATGGGCCTTGGGGGGCCTATATACACCCAAGTGGGCCCCTAGAAGGATCATTTTCACTATTCATCATGAGCTATTTGTTGAATTTGTTAGATAAAATTCAACAAATGCCTCACAAATGAGAGCTTGAGGAGCCCAAGATTGAGCGACTGTGTTGAGCAGGGGCAGAACGAGGTGAGGCCAATTAGGTGGGTTTGAAGTACCCTCTTTTGTGCATTTTATAGAATTTTTTTAGTGCTTGTCTCAATTTTCACAACACAGGTGTCTCAGCGGGGTGAAGACATCCAATCAAAATGTTGACATCTCACCAGTGCACTGGTAGTTGTTAGCCATGGTGGTGTTTTCCAAGCACACTTTCATCTAGATAGTTGTAATGGTGAACTTGGGATAGCAGTGTGGCGTGCAAGCATCTGCATGACACACTTGCATCCTAGAGGTTGCACTTAGAAAAAATATGATGTAGAAGTTAGAAATTTTTGATACAAATAGATCTGACTTGAATCTTTTTACCATTCTACAAGATTACTTAGAGATGTGGGAGCATGGTTGTGGAAGTTTGTTGAGGATGCTTCACGATCAAGCAACATGCATGTGCCTAAATGAGGAGGGATATCTCTGATGGGTAGGCCTGTGGTGGGCCTATACTATCCCTGATATGAGTTATCATGACCGCATGCTCATGGCATTGATGGAGTGTTGGGACTTGACCACCTCCACTTTCCACCTCTTGATGGGCGAGACAATCTTCACACTAGAGGACATGTATAGGATCATCGACCTCCCCATCCATGGACATCGGGTGGCACTAGATGATACATACTTAGCCCGAGAGTGATTTGAGGGCCTGTAGTACTACATAGGGCACATAGACCCTGCCGACGACACCAAACACATTTACATTTGCTAGTTTGAGCACGTTCATGTGTCGATCCCTCTAGTGTGGAGGGTGATGGTAGTGACAATCACCATGTATGTGACTATGGATGGATAGGGCTATCAATTTCATGAGGGCCTCATCCATACTATCAAGGCCATGGAGGAGCAACAAGAAATTTTCACATGGGGTTGTAGCATGCTCGAACACTTGTGCTAGGATTTGGGTAGGTTTATCTACTATGAGTACATGAGCTTTACTACTTGCTCACTTTTGCAAATTTGGGTGTTCTCCCATATCACTTGCACCTAGCTAGTTGGGTATCCTTGGGGGATATCCCCCAATACACCAATGACACATGCATACGAGCTAGTACACTAGTGGAGGTACGAGGACCTCTTTGGAGATTATAGGCTGACACCCTATGGTCAGACCAGATTAGATGGAAAGCTTATAAAGGCATGGTGTGGGTGGCAGACCGACTATAGCTATGGAAGATGTAGCATGAGTGATTTTTGGTTGGATTTACCAAGTTTTTTATTATGCCCTATTATTGGCAGAGGGTCATGTAGTAGCTCAACATTGTACAGACTATTCCATTGACTCCCCCATCATATGCGTGAGTAGTTAGGAGCACTTAGGTCAGGAAATCGCTAACATCCCACCATAAACAACATCGTTCCAAGCAAAAATGAGGTAGACGACTGAGATGAACCCTTGATATTGCCCATAGATGTCAAGGTTGTTGTTGGTTTTAGGACCTGGTCGCTTGGACATGACCTTGCTTTGATTTTCCTAATGGATGCCCCTAGAGGTAAAAATGTCCAGGAGCAAGTTCCACCAATAGGAGGAGGAGGAGATAGAGGAAGCAATGGTGAGCAGGAGGGAGATGCAGCGACACAAAGACTAGGGCAATGATGGAGGATCTCATCTCCTCTAGGAATTTTTATAATTTTAATGATAGTGCCACCACCTTTAGTAGCCATTAGCCCCATCATAGAAGCAACATCAGCGTGGGATGTAGGAGGCACAATTCATATCTTTGCTCCTCCCCTAATCCACACTAGCAAGTTGAGGACCCATGTATAAGAGTTATTTATGTTATTTCCTTTTAGCATTTTTTTTCCATCTCATTTATATATGTGTATATATTCTTTGATATATCATATAGTACTAATGGATCTACTACTTTTTCATTGCAGTGGACACAAAGGAGTGGACCGTATTCATTGTGTGGTGTATTTTAGAGGTGGACTCAGATGTACCAGTCCAAGGGAGCATCCTAGATGCCTATAGGCCAACTTTAGTTGGGTGACATGCCTAACTTTTTGAACCTATGGTGGTTCTCAAAACAACCTATGAGGTGGTGCGGGTGGAGGCGGTGTAGAGGACTATGATCATTGCCACCCTCACTAGATAGAGGGATGAGTAGTCAAAAGAGTTGTATGTCATGCTCATCCAAAGAGATGAGGTGAGGAAGAGAGTAGAGGGTTCTGAGAGGGCACATGATTATCTATAGAGCCAACTCAATGACCCTAGTGGAAAGGTAGCAACACCGAGGCTGGTAGCTAATCCATAGTTATGGGAGGACTTGAGGAGGGTAGAGCTATAGATAGTCAATTTGTGTGGCAAGATCAAAGGATTACAAGTGATCATGTTATTCTCGTGATCTCACAGATCTAGCTCCATCCCTTTTGTCAAGCCTTGACCATACTCACCACCAGGACCAGAGGGCTTGAGGAGCCACACACCTAGGGTCTAGATGCCCATTTTTTATTGTCATTTTTGTACCGATGATATATACATTATATAGCATTATTTTTTATGTATAGAAATTGACAAATTTACAATCAGCATTATTTTTTATGATAGTGATGTGATACATGTACATGTCATTCATTTATTATATATATATGATATTTTGATTATGACATTATGATGTTCATATTTATGTGTATTCTTTTACTTTCATGTATGATTATGTGATGGATGTTATACTTATGAATGTATGTTTAGATTAGATTCTATCATGATCTAATAAACACACATGGATGCATGTTAATTAAATACTATGATGATCTAATTGCCTAACCAAAAAATATAAAAAAATGTATGTATGGAAATATTGATTAAAGAAAATAAACACACACACACACACACTTGTTCACATCATAATACAAAATGTAATAATGTGTTAATGAAGGAATGTCATAATATGATACACTACAATCTACGAGGGATGAGCACTACACATATGAAACATAGACACTATGTGTAGCATCGATGAAGGTGCATCACATTGATAGGTTGTTTTAGAGGTGTTTCATCCATAGATGACAACCCATAAGCACTAGAACCATACATGGATGAAAATATAAGGGCCTAACCAATTAGGACTAAACTTCCCCTTCTTATCAGGTGACACATTTACATTTCTCTAATTCTCATAGATAACTAGGTCACCTACCTTGAAATTCCTAGGAAGAACACCCTAATTATAGTGTTTAGAAAGTGATCATTGATAAGCTTGAAGGTGGTCGAGTTCTTGAAATCAGCGCTCATTGAGAAACTCAAGCTGGTGCAAATGATTAGCATGGTAAGTTTCATTACCAATTAACCCTTTAAGGGAAACTCACAAAGATGGAATTTCAAATTCTAACAACATGATGGCCTCGGTGTCATATACAAGGTTGTACACGTTGTTCCTGTCATTGTATGAACACTCGTGCGATAGGACCACAAAGCATATGTTAATTGAGTATTCCAATCTTTACCATGTTTTTTAACTATTTTTTAGAGAATGAGCTCAAGATTTTTATTAGACACTTTGGCTTGGCCATTAGACTAAGGATAGAATGGTGTAAATAATCAATGTTGAATATGAAAATTCTCTAGGAATTGCTTCACCTCTTTGTTATTAAAGGGAGTACCATTGTAGGAAATAAGAGTAGAAGGAAATTCAAAGTGAGAAATGATATTGTTTAGAAGAGATCTATAGATTGATTTAGTGTTCATGGACCGAAGTGGAATAGCTTCAACTCATTTCATAAAGAAATTTGTAGCAATGATGATAAAGACATGCCCTTTAGAAGAAGGAGGTGATATTTTTCCAATGATATCCAACCCCCATTTTGTGAAAGGCCAAGGAGAGGTTTGGTTTTTAAGTTCCTGAGCAGAAGCATGAATAAGATGACTATGTTTCAGACATTATAGACACTTCTTAACAAAGGAAAAGAAGTCTTGCTCCATTTTTTTCCAAAAGTATCCCATGTGAATCAATTTTTTCATCAGGGATTTACCACCAAAATGTCCACCCCCAGAACCTGAGTGAGCTTCTTTAAGGGGAAGGGGTATTTTTGCTTTAGTGAGACACTAAAGAAGAAGGCCATTATAAGACTTGATAAAGAAAATTCGACAATATAATGTATTGAACTGAAAGTTTTTTTATGTGAGTGCAAACGTTTTTCATCACATAGTGAGGAAAATTTATAGATAATTATAAATGTTAGAATACCACTCCTTTGCATCCACGTGACAACACACGAGAACATCAGATTCAAGTTGATTTGAGATAGCAGGAAAGAAAATAATATGAACAAAGTGGTATTCTTCTATACCTTTATCTGAAGGCATAAGGGAGGTAACACTCACCATGGCATCTACATGTTGGTTTTCTCTCCTAAGAAAATTGTCTATTATGAAAGAGGAGAGATAATCAAGCAAGGATAAGGAAAAATATTGATACTAAAATAGCCTATTCTGATTTGCTTGATACATTCCCATAATTTGATTTACAATGAGTTCAGAATCACCATGTATGCAAATATTGTTGATGTCTAATGTGATTGTGACATGCAAGCCATCAATAAGGGCTTCATACTCAATGATATTATTAGTGCAATGAAATCCCAATCAAAAGGATAGAGGAACTATCTTACCCTCAAGCGAGATCAAAACTACTCTTGCTCCAAAACTAGTTTGACATCTCAATCCATCGAAATACATCTCCCATACAAGCTCATGATCATTTGTAAGAAGGTCTTCATTTGGAAATAAATCCAAATAAGGGAAAGAGTGAGATGAGGTAGCTTCTACTAATTGATCGGCAATAGCTTGACCTTTAATGGATTTTCGAGTTACAAACTTCATGTCAAATTCAGAAAGAAACATTAACCATTTTGCCAAACTTCCAACAAGATTGGTTCTAGTGAAAAAATGCTTCAAAAGATCAAATTTTCATAATGACACAAGTTTCAACATGAAGAAGGTAATGCCTTAACTTCTATGTTGTGAAGATCAGAGCAAGACACTATTTATCCATGGCAGAGTAACAAGTTTCATAATCAACAAGACTACAACTGATATAGTAGATCATCATCATACTGAGCTAAAAAAGCTACTAAAGCATGAGGTGATGTAGCAAGATAAAGAAAAAAGGGTCTATCCTGCATAGCCAACATTAAGATAGGAGGATTGGCCAAATAACTTTTCTTTGACTCAAAATATTCCTTGCACTCATCATCCCATCAGAAATGAACATATTTATTCAACAATCATGTAAAAGGAAGGGTGTGATCAACCAAATAAGATATGAAACTTCAAATTTCATGAATCTTCCCCTATAGACTATGTAGCTAAGAGATTTTTCTAGGTGGAGGCATGTTAACAATCACATCAATCTTATTTGTGTTGACTTTGATTTCATGATGAGAAATAATAAATCTTAAAATCTTGTTAGTGTCAACGCTGAACACACACCTAAGAGGATTTATTCTCATTATATAGAGTCAAATCCTTTCAAAAATAATTAAAAGGTTTTCTACATGATCTAGACGAGTCATAGACTTAGCCAAGATATCATCAATGCAATCTTTTAGAATTTTATGAATCAAATCATGAAATATTAAGGTCGTCGCTCGTTGGTAAGTTGCGCCTAAATTATTTAACCCAAACAACATGACCACATAATAGAAAGTACCCCAGGGATTAGTGAAGACTATCTTATACCAATCTTCTGACTTAATACAAATATGGTTATAGCTTGAGAAGCCATCTATGAAGGACAACAAGGCATGGTCTGTAGTCAAGTCTACAATCATATCAATTTTAGTCAATAGAAAATCATCCTTAAGAGAAGCCTTATTGAGATCATGAAAGTGAATGCAAATGTGAATACATCCATAAGGCTTTCTAACAACAATGATATTCCATATCCAAGGAAAATAGTCAATAGGACGGATAAAGATTTATTTTAATAACTTCTCTATCTCAGTCTTAACCAATAATGCAACTTTGGGAATCATCTTTTAGATCTTTTTCTTAATGGGTTTAGCATCAGGAAACAAGATGATATTGTGAACCACCATTGACTCATCAATACTAGTCATGTCCTCATATGACCAAGTGAAAAAATTAGGATGAGAATGTAATAAATAAAAATGTTACATAGATTCTTCTAAAGAGAAGAACTTTCCAATCTTAATTGCCTTTTAAGAAGATTTAGGATCCATAGAAACATTAGTAGTATCTCCTTTAAGGAGAGAACTATGGTAGAAAACATCCATAGGGACTTCATTAGATTCTACTCTACTCTCAATTATCTTAGGATGAACAAGATCAAGAGGCTCAATAGAAATCATGTTAACACTCCACCATGGTTTCTACCTATATTGTTCAAGAAAGAAACCAAGCCCCAAGTTATGCTTATGAGGCCTAACTTGGATACCTTGTTCGATACACCCACAACCTTTATAGTTATAACCATATTTAGAGACTAGTTTATAACCAAGATCATAACATGTTTGAAAAGCTTGAGAAGAAGGTGGATCCACATAGAGAGAATCATTCCACCAATGAGTATCAAATGCATCCACGAGATCACATTTTTCCTTCTTGTTAGAACTACAAACATTAATTTCCTCAGTAGAAGAATGATTATCTTCCTCAACAAGAGTACAATCATTTTCCTTGGTAGGATTCATATTTTTTTTGTGGGAGGACAATTAGCTTTCTTAGAAGAGGTGTATGATATTTTCAAAAGGTTGAGGTGGATGGGATAAACTTTGTATTATCCAATTAAGAAATCAAATAAATCCAAAGATCACCAATCATCACCAAGAGATGCATTCAATTTAGAAGAAGAAATGGAGGGGGAAGACATAGGATTGTTCACTTTGGGTTGATCTTCTTTAGGGACATCTGCTTCAGGGGTAGCCTTTAAGGTAGGCATCGTTGAAGAGCATGCCAATGCATCAAAAGATAATGATAATATATAGTTCTTAAGGGTGGAAATAATTGAGGCCCAACCAACAACTACCAACTCACAAAGGTGTACAACCTCAGCGTCATCCCTAATCATAACCAATTCATTATTAGCAACAATTTTTATGCAATGATCTAAGATAGAGGTTACAACCCCCAAAGTGTGAATCCAAGGTCTTCCCAAAATAATATTGTAAAGTAAAGGGATAGGCATCACATACACTAGGGTGGGTACGGTAATAGGTCTTGACCTTAGAGGCAAGATTATCATGCCTAGGGCTTGATGACCAGCATTATCAAATCCATGAATATATAAATATGAAGTAGCTAAAGAAGAAGAATCAATTTTGATATTAGGTAATAAATAAATGCCGGATATGTTGAGAGTTGAACCAGTGTCAACAAGGGCACATCTAATTCCAATATTATTAATGTTAACTATAATCATCAAAGGGTCTACTTTCTTTTGTACTTACGAGGATGGGAGTTCTTGCAGATAGAACATGATATTAAAAAAATACACATGAATATGAGCCATCAACGCATTAACATCTATTTTCCTAGAAAAAGAAGGAAAGAGGATCTTTTGCAAAGCTTCCTAAAGCATACCTTGATAAATTAGTGTATATTGAAGCAAGTCCCACAATGAGATCTTAGCCGGAGTAACACTGAGTTGCTTGACAAGATCATAATCACTAGGTGATTTATTCATGGGTTTAGGTGTTGAAGGAATAACTGGTTGAGAAAGTGGTAAATAATTTGGAACAAAAGTAGGTTAAGAAGTAGATTTATTTAAATTTTGTTGATTTATTCTATTATTATACATATGTCCTACATTATTATAAGAATCCATAGCTTTTAAGAATCTTGTGTAAATATCCAATGAGACATTAGAAATTGGAACCCCATTTATAGAATGAATCCTCTTAGGATAAGTGCTAGTTGGATTCAAGTAAATGATGGGTATCTTAGGCCTTTGAGGGGCTATGAAAATAGTCACTATATTCATAAACTCCTTGAATTACAAAGAGGAAGTAGATAGTTGTGATGATGAAGATTGTTCGAGAGATCTATAGATAGGAGGGGATAATAAATCATCTATGGCATCCTCTAACATATTGAAATCTTCCTTATAAAAATAATCAACCTAAACACCAAAATAAATTGTAGAAAAAGATCTTACATGGTTCACGTCAGGTTCAAAAAAAATGTAGAGAAGGGGAATTCGTTGATCCCAAGTCTCTAAGACACCAAAGAGTCTCATAGGAGTGAACTACCCTAAAATAACCCAAACTATGTAATAAGATCAATCGATAAGATCAAGATGAAAGAGATTGGAAAACATATGAAAATAAGAGTTTTAGGAGTGATAATAGGCAGGAAACTTCGAGGATCGAAAGAGAAGATCACTAAGATTTATAGATCAGAGGGAGGAGCTCTCAACTAAAGGATAGTAGCACATGAGTGGGATGTCAGTGTGGGATGCTAAATTTCTAGAGATGTGTTGGTGTCTTGTACAGATAGAGAACTAAACCCTTAGACATAACTTCAAAGGACCTGATAACAACCAAATTTGAGGTCTTTTTAACCTAATAATTTAGCAGAAAGAAAGAAATATTGATAAATGACAAGGGAGTTGAAGAACCAACTCAAGAGAGGCCTTGTGCTTTGAAGCCTCCTGCAAATCTCCACACAATCAACCTACACATAAGGTGAATGAGGAAAAATGTTGGGGTGGTTTTCGGGCTTTCCATAGTCAAACCCTCATTTTAGTGTTCCCACCTCCATAGACCACTAGATATATAGAGCGAAATAGACATAAGAGTGGTAAAAGAAAACCCCTCTATGGAGGATAACCTGTACCATGAAATAGACACCAAAGTGATAAAATAAATCCTCGTCAAAGGATAACCTATATCATGAAATAGAGACACAATAAGTATTATGCTATTAAATTAACAAGAAGCAAGAGAGCGTTACCAACAGTCTACAACCCTCTCTTGACTTGATATACACAATGTTGAGCACTTGCAAGAGATCTTTGGTTGTTGGAGAGACTTCAATCTGGTGGATATTCATTGTGGGAATGAGATGGAGAATGGAAGAGAAATAAGAGCAAGTTAAAATGAGAGTGAAAGAATGAGTTTTATTCAACTACATGGGTGAGAAGAGCTATTACTCTCAGAATCCTACCATAGAGGCACATGTCATGGATCAAGGATTCCAAGATCCCTTGTTTGAACTCATAAAAGTATGGGAATGCTAGCACACCATATAGATGTCAGCATGCCATGCAATTTTCCAACTCATCATTTCATGAGAAACGATGTGGCAGAATATTGTCACTTCATCATTTTCCTTATGGATTTGAAATCATGAAATTCTAACTCATAAGGTTCTTGTCATAAGTGTTGCTAGGTTCCATAAATGCAAGGGTTAAATGCACAAATGTGAAATTTCCACGGGGTGTAATTTTATGACACTACTATAGGAAAAAAGCTATTGAAAGATAAACCAAGAAACATCAAGTAGCCAAAATGAAACAAAAAAGAAAGAAACCAGATGACAACAAGAAACAACCTATTTCAGGTTCTTCAAAATCTTCATTACCTCTAAATCCTTAGTAATAATACAATCATGAAGCTCAAAAATATCATCAATATCACTTTTTGGAACCTTTGTAGGCTTCTTCATGTGACTTCATGTATGAATATTTTTTTCCAACAACAACATCAACCTTTTTACCATTGCTCACACCATCATCACCAGAAGCAACATCCTTGACCCTATCTTTCCCCTCATTATTCCACTTTTTTACTTTCTCATTGAGAATAATAAGGCCTAAAGCATTGTTTTGAAGGGAGATTCATCGATCTTGACTAACTTACCAATATCATCATAAACATTAACTTTTCTTCCTCTAGAACAAAGATTTACTTTTCATGCTCATCTTCGAGAGTAGTCACATCCTTAATAACAGATCGAAGTATATCCAACATCTTCTCCTCTTGATTAGTGGCCCCCTTCTCTATTGAATTCTTCTCATTTATATTTTGTAGGGCACAAATATTTATGCTAAGTTGATTGAATTCTATAAAATACATTTAAATATTTTGAAGTAATTAACAACACCAACTCTAGCCAAGCCTAGGATATCTTGAATTTCCTCTCTATTGAATATCTTCAAATCTTCAAAAAAATTAGGCAAGATGTTTCCCTAATTTTCCAGCTAATCCTCCATAAAGTCTTTACCTTTGTTGGAATAAGTATCCTTTGTTGAGAAATGTGACTCAAACTTACTGGCTTGATCGACTTCTTGGAGCAGTTGTGTTCTTCCCTTATTTGGCCCGTATGTCGCAAGATCGCAAAAAATCCTAACTTTGGAACTCATGTCGTAGGGTTGTGGAAATTCATAACTTTCTGACAGACCTATCGCTAAATCATGGAAAGTTGAAACTTTGAAACCTATGTCCTAGAGTTCTGAATTTTCATAACTTTTCGACTTAGCGACATTAGGGTTCTTGTGTTTATTGGCATGTCACAGGTTTTTAGAATTTCATAACCTCTAATGGAGGTTGTGAAGTTCATTTTTTTAGCGACATAGCTTTCCTGAGTGAGCATTGGTTTGTCAGCAGTGATTTGGATGTCACGGTGACTGTAGGGACCACAATGTATCAGTTAAAGGTGATCTTAATCTACGGTTGCGATGTGCTTGATCCAATGGTGCTCATTTATTTTTCACTCCTTTGTGGTGAGGACCGATAGACTCTTATGAAGTGAGCGGAATTTACTAAGTGTTTGGCACCTCTCGACTTGATCAATGATGATTCAAATCAATGGTGCCAACTAGCCCCGTGCCTCTTATGGTGGGCCCTGAGTGACTCCCATGGAGTGTGTGGGCTTTAGAAATGTGTCATGGTGGACCCAACTAGTGCCAAGTTGTTATGTGGTATGATGGTTGTCTCGGTAACTTATGAAGAGTACCTAGGTGGGAACTGATGGATGCTGAGGTGGATAGTGATGATCACATGACGTCTTGTTGGGAGTTTAATATTTAAGTCTTTTCTGGGAGACTTGTTGTGAATATTGTAGATTCTCATCTTGATTCTCTGGAATTACACAAGTACTGTACACATGTCTTGGTGGACCCTGGCCACGACAAATGGTATATGAAGGAGAATTGACAGCTGGAAAGCGATGGTTGGTTGTCAACTATTGACGGATTAAATGATGATTGACTCAGTAGATTTAAACTATATTGTAATCATTTATCGGTGGAAGATTGAACTAAACTGTTTCCTATTGGAATGTTGTAACTAGGGTAAGGGTTAAGAATGAATGTTATAAAACCCTATAACGTTCTGCAATGAAAAAAAGGAGAGGTGAGATCAAAGTAGGGTTATGCTGCCAAATTCTCTCTAGATGGAACAAGATGTAAACTCTGTAAAGGCTTAGAGCCGAAATTGTATTTATAACTATATTTTGTTGTTGAATAATACAATGGCAATCTAGGCTTTTGGAGTATGGGGTTTTTTACCCGAAAGGGTTTTGCCCATGTAAAACTATGTGTTCATGTTTTCTATTCATGTTTTCTATTCCATCTTTCATGTTTAATGGTTCTGCATGATTCAATTTGTTTAATGGTGTTGTTTGGAATTGGTTTAGTAAGCATTTATTTTTCTCTAAGGTTCAATGTGGGAAATGAACTATATTTGATTTCACCTTGTGGCATAGTAGTTCATGTCTTTGAGGCAATCTAGTGAAATAAAAGTTACCGAAGGCACTATTGATCTTAGATGCCCCTTTTTTGAGATGAACCATATTTCCTGACATCCTTCCCTTGCATAACCATTAGTTTAATGGATTTGAAGCCTTCCTTTTCAACATCAGCCAACTAGTTCTTACTATCTAACTTACCTTCAATAGAGTTCATCTTAGGAGACAATAAATTTTACCAGGCTCTTTCTCTTTGTTGTAGATGAAGGCACTTCCTCACCACCCTCATGGGCCTCCTTATCAGACAACTCCACCTCCTCAAAAACCTTTCCACTCTCTTTCATAGGGATCCTTTTTCTATCTAATATAGGCACCTCCTCACCACCCATACTACCCCCCTTAACTGAATTTCTCTTCTTAGTAGCAAGGAGGAGTGATCTCCTCATCATCATTGCTAGTATGTGACCCCCAGACCAAGAAGGTTGAGGGTTTTCCTTATGGTATTTCTTAGCTTTTCATAGCTTTGATAGGCATCCAAAAAAACCTCCATTGAGGGATCAACATTGTCCTCTTCAACCCAATCAACATCCTCGTCGGTGTCATACCCAGACTATACAACCTTTCCACAATTGGTCTTTGAAATCCTCCTAGGTTTAGGAGGAACAAAAAAGATTGTATATTCCATGATTAAAATTATCAATCCTTCATGAAGGATTGGGACTCTAGGGTTTTTTCTATGCTCTTTTATACCATTCTCCAATGAAGACAGTAAATAAAAAGGAAAATAGATTCTCTACTTGTTCCTAAAATGATTAAGAAGGATAAAGTGATACCCAAATAGAGATGAAAACTACCCATCAAAGGTAAAATACCTCATAATAGCTTTAGTCATCTCAACCCAGATAGCCTTAATAGATTTTCTAGCGTAAGCACCGCTAGAAGTTCTCACCAATTTAACCCTCTCATTATCTTTAAAAAATATATTAAGAGAAACATCTAAAACCTTTTTATCCCTATAAAACTTCTTACCATTAGTGTATAGACTAGAAATCATACCTATAAGCTCTTCAAAAATGTCAAACTCGACACCATTCACAACCAAGACCTTGTTCTTCCAACATGCCACAAACACCTTGTAGACTTGTGGATCATACCCATGAATACATTCAATGTAAAGTGAGACACCTCCTTCAATAAGAATTCTCCACACTCATTCATTGCCTTTAGTCTCTTCACATGAAATAGTCTTGATCTAACTCCTTTCGCTCCCCATATTCTTAGAATAGAAAATTTTAGAGGGTGCCAAAATGAACCAAGTCAAATGAGAATCCAAAAGAATAACCAGAAGGATATCCAAAATACACTGTCAAAAATGGAAGGAAATAGCCCAAAACGCACCCACAATTTGTGTAAGCTACAACTTGACATGACAAACAATAATCATAATCCAAAATGGCCACATAAACATAATCTTGCCATAGTTCTTGTGAATCATGAAGTTGACATCAAAGAAGGGACGCCAACCAAATATCATAAAGTTAACCATCATTAAAAGGATACTAACTTTTATGATAAGTGATGTTTTCAACGTCGAAGGGGATAAAATAAAAAGACCCCCATTCACTAGGAAAAATTGACACCCCTATGTTATCAAAGTGGTCGGAAGCCCTATTACCCTCATGGTAGATATGAGAAATAAAGGAAGAATTAAAGGACTTAAGGATGGTAATGTAATCCCTTCTAATATGCTCAATAGACCAGCTAGAAGGTTGTAATTCTTTGAGTCGGTTTATGATATTAAGAGAATCACCCTCAAGCCACACTATTTTAAAACCTTTCGACTGAGCCAATTTGAGTCCATGGTAAGCTGCAAATTCCATGTAGTTGTATGTTGTTGCATGTTGACTTGGTTGCTTTTTGGGTCATTTGGGACTTGTGCATGCTGTTAGTTTCAATTTGTATGCATGTAAAGACAATGGGATTGACGCATGGTAATATTGGATGCCCATGTATGAGTAAAATATATATTAATGCAATAGTGGATTAGGGAGATGATAATTTTAGTATTTGAGATACCGTTATTCTACCAAATTCACTCTAGAATCTTGTATCATAGTGTAGTAGCACCTTCTTGAGATAAGAATCTAGAAGTTGTATTGTATAGGTTTTTACTATAATAAAATTTATATGTTCTTTTGCATGTGTTTTTTTCTCCCAAAATGGGTTTCCCACATAAATTTTATGTCTTACGGTTTAATGCTTAAATCTAAAAATAAATTAAATGAATATTCCATCTTAAATGAAACTGTAAGTGTAAAATGATTTGAAACAAATTTTTGCAACCCTCTCCTAAATATTTGAATTAGGAAGGTTATTTTTGCACTCTGATTTCCTTTCAATTAGTATCAGAGCCTAGAGAGATTTGTTGTCCTTGTTGGGTTTGAAGTTTTTTTTGTGCATATCTAATTTCATTGGGAGTTTTATAGAGAAATATTAACTAATCTTGCTTTAGATTTAAGATGGAAAGCACATCCAAAAGGATAGAGATGGAGAAGTTCAAAGCTGACAATTTTGAGTTGTGAAAAATCAAGCTGGAGGATATGCTCATAGATAGAGATCTATGGGTTGTAATATCTAGTACAAAATCAACATCAACCTCACAATAGGATTGTAACCTAATGGATCGAAAGCCAAGGTTTTGATAAGGCTATATTTTGTTGACTTTATGATCCTCGATATCCATGAGGAGAAGATTGTAGGTGAGCTTTGGAAGAAGCTTAGTGACATTTATCAAGGGAAATCCTTGTTAAGTAAGCTATTCTTGAGAAATAAATTGTATTCTTTGAGTACGGAGGGAGGAGGATTTGTTGTTCATCACCTAAATTCATTCAATATGTTTTTTTCTCAATTAGGTTTTGTTGGTGTGAAGATTGATGATGAGGAATGTTGCATTCTTTTTTATTTTTCTTTACTAGACTTGTGGGGCCATGTGGTGATGGATATTGGAAGCATAAAAACCACTTTAAAGATGTAATATGTGGTTGCTTCACTATTTTCTAAAGAGATGTGAAGGAAATATTTTGAGATGGACAAGGAGGCCCTATTTGTTTGTGGTAGATCGAAAGAGAAAGGCAAGAAAAAGGAAAAAAAGTCTAATCCCAAACTCTAGGGATATCTGATTCTTCTAGTAAAAATTCCAAGGCTAAATGTTGGAAGTATGACAAATCTAGTCATTTCTACAAAGATTGTAAGGAGGAGAAGAAAAAGAAAAAGAAATCCTTCTTCGATTTTGAATATGATAAATCCTCTCAAAGTTATGCAAATTATTTTATCACTTCCTTAGCAACACATGCATTGAAATATGTGTGGTTGATAGACTCGGGTGCCTCTTTCCACATGACCTCTCACAAAGGTTGGTTCTCAAATTATGAGGAGTACAATGGTGGGAAGGTGTATCTGGGTGATGACTCTCACTTGAATATTAAGATTCATGATCAGATTCCTTTATGGTAGAGTGAAGGGGACTAATGGTGTACAATATATCCATGATTTGGCATGAAACCTACTTCTAGTGAGTAAGTTGAGTGATGTGGGTGTGTAAGTTGTTTTCTCAAGTGGTGGATGTAAGATGATTAGAGGTTCTATTGTGCTTTCACTAGTACAAAAAACAACAATATATGACTGAAAAAACTACTAAAAATTGCTTATAAATGACTAAACATGGTCACGTGACCATTAGTAGTTTATTGCCAAACATTTATAACATGACCAAATTGATGACTAAATCATTTTTAGTCATTTATTGGTTGTTTTGATTGATCAATTTGGTAGTATATTTAGTAATTGATTTAGTCATTGATTGTTGTAATCTGGTCACTTATTTAATCATTTTTTTCCACTAATATATTTAGTCATTTTTATTCACTGATTTATGTCCATTGGTAGCGTATTTAGTCATTAATTTTAATCATCATTTTGATAAATTTGGTAGTATATTTAGTCAATTTAATTATTAATTGACATCAATTAGTAGTATATTTAGTCATTTTAATTGAATAATATTTGAGGATTTAAACATAAAACGCATAAATACACATCAATGATCAATTGCACATAATAAGACAACCATTGAGAAGGAAAAATCATTGAAATCAACTAAAATAAAGGTGTTATTATAGCTTGCACAAGTCTGAAATATCTATCTTGCTTGAAAAATGATTAGAAATAGAGTATTACAATGTTTATTTTCAATCATAGGACTGAAAATATGAGTTACAATGCATAGAATGACAAGAGAGAAACTTCTCCAAAAAAATTTGCAATGATGGAAATGCATGCTTAAATCCCTTCAATGCAAGCACATGCCCCTTTCATCTCTTAAAACTTTTGCAATGTAGGAAATCTTCTTGGAGCAAGTTGTAACGTGTAGAATCCAAGAAGGAAAGTGTTGATCATGTCCCATATATGAAGCTCTCTCCTTCAATGCAGCCAACAATAACCCTAGAATTTTTCCTCCTTTTATATGCAACGTGTCATTTGACATGAGCAACAAGGCATTTCCTTTTTTTCCATGAATTAGGTTGTGCCTCAATATAGCCAACAAAATTATTATTAGTCTCAATTCAAAAAGAATAAAAGTGCATTATATATTGCAAGTTTAAAAAATTCCACACATTAGAAAGATAAATCAATTAAAAAATTGTAGCCTTGCCAACAAATGCTTTAAACAAAGTGTTCAACATAGGCCTGAAATATGCATATTGAACCCTTGATTTCAGAACCTTGTTCAAATTTTAAGAAAGGTGATATGCTCAGATTATAGAATGAAGTTGACATTATAGAATGAAGGCTATCAACACTAACCAAACTGGAACAACATTATCAATAAAAATTTCTTGGAAACCAAGCCCAAGAATGTCATTAGAATTAGACAAAAAAAATGTTAACCCTAGTTCATGTGTTGTCTTAGTAAAGATCTGCACCATGAAATAATCCATTTATACATAAATTCCAAATTAAGTTGATGAGAAAATATCTTTGATATCCAACTAGGAAGACTTAACATCCAAATATTACTAACCTGATGTTTCACAACAAGTTTCCCGACTATGACATCACCTTTACTTAAGAAACTAGATATTGATCCATTGCCATATTGGATCTCATAGGATTCTCCTTCACAAAAAATAAATGATATATATTAATTGTTTAGAAACTTACTTAATATCCCCATGTAAGTAGACTAAACTAAGTGAGGTTGAGGGTTTGAAGTAGAGTACCATATTCTTGGTATGTTCTTGACTTTGATAACTTGTATCTTGAATGAAAATAGCAAGCTAGCTGCACTATAAAATCATTGCTAATCATCGTTACAAAAATAACAATAAAATCCTCTTTATTTAAAATAATCCTTCTAGATATTTCAAGACAAGATATTTCAATTAATTTCTAAGGAAGCTAATTTCACTATCCAAACAATCATCGATCTATTTACTGTATATAAGTTCTCAGAATTCAGAATTTGAATGTAATGATACTAACCATGATTACCAAAGATTTGACACAAAAATGTAGTACAAAATAATTTTTTTGACAAAATTCCTTAAAGAGATGTCATCTCATGGAATGAAGTGATATGATTGTAAAATATGCACAAAATAGATTTTGCAAGGAAGCTCTCAAAATCCTTGAATTAATGAAGCACTCTGGAACACTAACATTGTAAGATTTTCTTGTGTTCTAGATGCATGCAATCATGCAGGTTTAGTGGATGAGGGTTGTACATATTCCACACGCCAGTAACCCTTATTTCATTACATATATATTTGATCATTAGGTGTGCATGGTTGACCTTCATGCCTATGTTGGCTATCTTGAGGTGGTGTAGGGCACTTGGGTCTTCATGATGTAAGAGGGGTCAAATGTTAGTTTTTGTGTGTTTGAGTCACTTTTATCTATAATAAGGTATTTTAAGACCATTTTTTATGTTTTTGATTGAAGTTGGGGTCAATTGTGTAAAATTTGTCCATTTTGCAAAAAGTTGCAAAAAGTTGTCAAAGCAACTTTGCATTTTTAGGATGTTGAACGGTTGGGGATTTGAAAAAAAGTTGGGGTTAGTTGGTTTTTTATTTTTAATGCTTAAATAAGCCTTATGAAGGTTGCGAAAAGGTTTTGGTGTGAAGTTTTTGTATTGAGCAACAAAGATACTCTATTTTCTGCATTTTAGAGGCTTAATTTGCTGCTACGCAATCTTGTACGATTTTGTACAGCCTGGGAGTGAACAAAAATTGATTAGAATTCATGGCGAATTGAATCCTTATTCTTTTGCATTTGATTTCATTTTATTTCATCAATTTTGGAGTGAGTCAAAGTAGATTTACTAAAAGTTGCTTGAAACCCTCATTAGGGTGTGTTTTGACTGAAAAATCATGATTTTCTTCCCAATTCACTGGTGAATAGGCCTTAAAATCAGTGGAATGGGTGTAGATATGTTTATTTTTGTGTTCTTAATGTTTCAAGAGCAGGGGATGAAGATTGGTGCAAGTTTGGTGATGCCCTAGTTTGATTAACCTCATGTATTAGGCATAGGAGATGCATAGGAGTTAGGGTTTGAATAAGAACTCTTAGGTAGTGATTGAACTTTCTTAGAAAGGGTTTGATAGTCACCACAAGTTGTGTTTAAGCCATGGGCATGGAGACTTGAAGCCTAGAGTGTGAAAACATCATAGTGACCTAGTTGAACAAGCCTAATTAGGCCTTTTGTCAAACGAGACAGTCAATTTTAGAGCCTTGTGTTACAAAAAAATCACACCTAAGTTTTGGATATGTTCAAGAAATCCCAAAAGGGTACTAAAAATATTTTTTATATTATGTGTTTGAGGTCTTCCTTGCAAGTTATGCTAGAAAAATCCAATTTGTTGTCCTACAAGGCCTAGTGGCAGTTTGTGGAGAAAGTCACCTTAATTGATGTGTAAAGACTTTGGTCACTAGTGTTTCAGTGAGTTTGAAATTTGATACCCTTGCTCTACATCATGAGGACACTCTAAAAATTATTACTAAGATGCCAGTTAAACCTTTGGTGCCTGTTGATCATATATGAATATAGGTTGAGTATTCCAGCAATGTTGCTTTTTTAGTTGGATCCTAAAAATTCTGCAACTTATGTTCTTCTCTAAAACATCCATGTAGAAGAAGGAATGTTTGGTGAGGTTCAAACAGTAAGGAGATTGATGAAAGATAGAGGAATTAAAAAGATACCTGCATGTAGTTGGATTGAAGGGCATAAAATAGTACATGTTTTTTTTGTGTAGGAGAGAGATCACATCCACAAACATGGGAGAGCTATGCAAAATTGGAGAAATTGGCTTGGAAAACTAAGGCAATAGGGTATTTCTAGATTCAATACTTTTACTTAATGCTAAGGAATAGAGGTAAAAAATCATTTATTTGCCACCATAGTGAAAATTTGGCAATTGCATTTGGCTTGTTAAACATGGCCCCTGGTACAACCATTAGAGTTGTTAAAAACCTTCGAGTATGTTTTGACTTTCACATTGGATCTAAATTCTTCTCCAAGATTGTTGCAAGAGAAATTATTTTGGGAGATGTGAACCATTTCCATCATTATGTTAAATGAAACAATTTGAAAAATAGATGCATAAAGCCTCCACTGTAACATTGCAGGGTTTGTTGTTGGGCCTTTGGTGATGAGAGTGATTCCTGCATCACCACAAGGCCCACAAAAAACTGAGTGATGTTGCAGTGGAGATGTCATGAGATGGAAAGTAGAGGTGAGGTGGAACTATATGGGCCTTATTGTTAAGACTGAAAGTTGTTGTCAAACATGGTATCAAAATGTAGAGAATTTGATGTACACGTTTCACACAAGCATAGACATTGTTGATCTAAAACAACCAAACTTTCCAATTTATTTGGGGACCTTGGTTAACTCCTTTTGTAAAAGGATCACCAACCATCTACTTCTTAGCTCATTCCACCATCTTTTTCACAAATTCATTATAAATTCCCTCTTGAATGTAAATCCTGGATGTCGCACAACATGCTTGTCCCTGCTCAGAATGATCATAAATATTTTCATAACCAAGATAGATAAATTCTACATGCACTAGGCACTATCTTAGGAAACATAATTTATGTGCACCATGTTGAAATATATAGATAAGCGTGCAAGATTAACAACCTCTTCAACATCAGCATCATTCATTACAATTAGAGGAGACTTTCCACCGAGTTCAAGAGTAAAGGCTTTAAGTTCTAGCAGTTGCTTCCATTATTTTCTTCCTTGTTTCAGTAGATCATATAAATGAAATCTTTGAAAAACAATCAATGTTAGTAGATAGAAAACTTTCTATTTAAATATCAAAAGGCTTAGTATTCATGAAAATTCCATGGTTCATAATTATGTAAATTTTTCTTCATTAACATTTCATAACATATCTCATCAACGATGTTTCAGATCATAGCCTATGATTCATCATTCGTAACATTGATGAAGAAAATAAGTTACATAATCAAATTGAAAAATATTGTCAAATCAAACACTTACTAGTAATAATGCTTGATGTTTAAGAATAACTTATAAATATATTTATACGATCATTTATAAGAATTCAAACTAATAATTTACAATCAATTTTCATCAACCCATATTTCATAAATAAGAATTCACAAAACCCATATTTTCCTAATCATATTTATTATAATATATACATAAAATAAAAACATATTTCCATGTTCTTACAAAATAATACAAGCATATTTCTACACTGAAATAAAGATTTGTAGTTTATGACCTTGTCTATATCCATATGATAGCTTATTGCAGTGCCAACAAGATCTCCAAGCCCAGGGAGAACATTAAGAACACCAAGTGGGATACCTACCTACGAGAGTAAATTTCTTAAACTTAAGACCAGAAAACCATTACAAGAAATCTTCTAAAAACAATGGGGTAGAAATAATTTTTAGAAATATGTACCTCTCTTTCCAGCCACAAAGACATCAAATTGCAGCGAGTATTTTGTCGAAGAGTGGTAATGAAATGGTAGTGGGTATCAATCTTTATGGTTTCAAGACTAACCAAGCCCTAGATATTGCCTCAAGTAAGGAAATATGACAGTAGTAGTGATAAGCAAAGTGATAGTCATAGCAATTAAGATTTTAGTCATACTCAGTTTTAGGATAGTCAGAACACTACCATGGTTGAATATGCATAAGAGGCCAATGTATGCATCATAGGTTGGTGACAGTCCCACATATCACAAGTCTCAAACCAGATATCTAAATCACCCTCTCATCAAATTATAAGGGGAAGCTCCCTGATATCTTAAATATCCTTAACACTAATCTATAGAAAAAATATATAGTAATTCACACTTTAAAATGTTTCTTTAGGGGGTTTGTATAAGTGAAACAACTATCTACATGTTTTTTTATCTCAAGTACAAGCACAAGATTGATAAATCTTGTATTACAAGCAAGATTTTCAAATATAAAGAAGAAAATCAGCTAATCTAAGCACACATATGACACCACTTTCCTATTGGCTAAAACAAAGACCAATAATCTAATGCAACCAATATTTCAAATGAATAACAATTAGATCATTAACAACACATGATCTTAGGAATCAAACACATATTCTGCATGCAAAGCTACAACTTACATGGATAGATATTTCCAACTTATATATATTATGTTATATATTTCAATACATAAATATATTCTATAATTATTGTGTACTTAATAGGTACACTACAAATAGATTGAGTCAGAATGAATGCAGTGGCTTCCAAACTTTTTTGTTATCATTACAGAAAAATATGAGCTATATCTAGAGTTACAACTTTGGAAATTTATGGGTTCACTGACTAATAAACTTGTCTATTTTATGGATGCACATCATGATCTCCTAGTACTTGAGTTGTTGTTAGAATTTATTGAGTAGATTCCAAAATATTCAGTTAGCATTATAAAAGAGACTGAGCTATGATCAAGTCTACAACATTTATAGATATGGGTTTGTGCACTGACAAACACATCAAATGAGACACAAACACCATGATCTACATGATAATTCGTTGCCTTCATTTGAGAACATTGAAGCCATTTTTTAATTATAGAAAGAAATAAACACTTCAAGTTGTCATACCATGAGTTAGGGAACCTTCACCATTTGTGATCTTGTTATTTTAAGTAGCAAAGCCTTTTCTTTGTTCAAAAAATTCTATAATCTTTGTTGAATATGTGCCACCATATAGAATCTGCAGTATTTTGAAAGACATGCTTTCATTTAGGTCTGCAAGATGATTTATCACAAAATGACTTCCAGTATCATTCCATCTCATTGAATCTATTCAACATGGCCACACTTTGACTTTATCAGTGGCCTTCACTGCATTGCAATGACTTGGTATGTGTTTACTAGGAAAGCATAGTTTACAAACAAGAACCATGTCCCCGTCTCAGTTACCCAAAATTGTTTGTGACTATATATATTATAGCCATATCCTTATTCATTCACTTATGTATGCTAATTTTAATGGTGAACACATCCCATACTACACATGCCCTAAGGTTTATAGGTATCTATGTTTAGAATGTATTAAAGGCTCCAAAATGGATTCAAAACCTTGAATCTGCTAAGTCTGCTTCATTGCTTGTGCCCAGGACTTTCTAGAAGCATATGAATTCCACATATAGTTTGTTGGTCACAGAATTGTAAGAACCAAAGGTTTCAACCTCCATCAACAATAAGAGAAATTATGAATAGATAGCAATGTTTTTTTGGCACCAAACATAATTTTTTGGTTGTAAATTGTAATATTTTGGCAATGCCTTTACCCAACATCTGGCCATCAAGGCATTTTTGCTTATAATGAAGTCCACATTTGTGATTTGAACACCTAGAAGATGACATTGGGTATATCAAGAAAATTAAATGTGTTTACATAATAATTGCAAAAATAAAAAACAAGACACAATAATTAAAAAATATCTTACAACACAACAAGAAAATGGAAGATATGTGGCAATAATTATAAAAATCTTTGGATATAACAAGAAAATAAAAAATGTGTGCTTCTTTGTACCAAGTTGGAATTGAAGCTAACATTAAACCTTGTTATTCAGATTATGTGCATCATGAACTATAATGGGGAATCCAAGAATCCAAGTGGAAGTGTGGTTTCAGTTGATATATTGCACTATAGACTTTATAATGGTGATAATATGAAAAAAAAACCTGGCATAATTATTACCAACAATAGGCACCTAATTGTATGTCAAGTTCAGAAAAGGATTGAAATTAAAAATGTGATAATTATGATAGTCGCCTCATCCTCATACTATTGAGTCCTTGCATTCCATCTCAAATAATTTAACCATACTTCCCATGGAAATTCATTATATAAATAGTCATACAAAAGAAGAAAAGAATAATCCATGTAGGACAAAGAAAACAGATGATTGACCATGTCAACTGAAGAGAAACACTTCATCAAGATGTTTTAATTTCAACTGAACTTATCAAAAAATTATCACATATCAATTTATGTTTATAAGAAAAGCTACACATAACAAATAAAGGGAAATATATAGATAAGCATACCTAGTTTTCAACGGAACTGGCTCTGGAAAGCTATGATATTCATTGTGTTCTCCAACCTCCCGAACTCTTGCAGAAGACAATATTACACTTGAAACACTAAATTAAGATTCCAACAAGAAATCATCATTGAATATAAATCATTGACAAATATAACTCCAACGAAATAGACCAATTTTCAACCAAGAACATGGAAACATTAAAGCCCTCATAGCCATTGGACTCTAAAAGCCCTATATATTTGACAAATTACCATTGGATGTGGAAACAAGATGAAATGATATGGGTGTTTTATAAGAAACAAGAAAATTTTTGTCATGCCAAGTTTACATTTAAAATTTCTTGATCTTATCTTTCATTATAAAGCATGCCTACCCAGACAAATCTTAAAATTTTCAATCTTAAGATACTATCTACAAAGAGCTATGAAACTAACATCAAAAAGAAAACTTGCATTCATAAAAGCAGGAAACTTGAATATACTTGTTTGTAGTCATGTGTTCCAAATGGAAGATGATTTTATTGATCTTCAAAGACAACTTAATCATGAATATGAATGATATGATCTCTTCATGTCTCAACAATAAAACATAGGTTGCAAAATAAAATTTGAGAAAACAGTATCAAGAAAATACACTTTCCATAAGAAAACTTAGTCCTTGTCTTGCTAAGGTGGAAATTCATTATCAAATTGTAGGCTTCACTACAGAAACTTGGGCATTATTAGTGCACAAATTTTTTACTTTCCATTCTACAAGATTAAATTCCAATTAGAAAGTGCAAATTGTACTTCAGAATTCAATCAATGATATTATTGTATAAGAGTGAATGTATTAAGTACATGTTGCATATTTATAGATGCAACACAAAGGGGTTATTAATAACTTTATCATGTTACAAGGATTGGAAGCGCTAGTGAAGGAGGATGCTCTTCCACTCTACTTCACGCCTTCCAGTTATTAGTCAACAATGGACCATATGAATCCATCTTTTTATTTTCCTTCCCACCTTTTTCTCAAACATCCCCATGTTATTTATATGCCCTAAATAATACATTAAAAATTATGTTTTGTGCCTTTAGGATTTGCATCTACAGTGCTTTAGTTGACCCAGGCAAAAAAGGGTAGGTGCCATTTTTTTCTAAGAAAGTATCATAGGAAAAAAAATTAATTGGAAAAAGAGAACTCATTTTGATGGACCCTTGATAGGGAAGAGACTATATTTTATTTTGACATCTCTGAGATATTTGAATTAGAACTTATCAAAAGCATACTGGAAAAAGAGAAATACATTCTTGTCCAAGGAAACAAGCAAACCAATTTTTTTGTTGCAGATTGCTTAAATCTCCAACTTCACAACACAAATTTTGAATAAAAATTTATTTGTGTAGGTGGCCAATGATCCAGTCCAGGATCAATACTTGCATGAGAAAGATCTGATTACTGATTAGCATATGTGCAAACAAGCATTTAGTTCAAGTGTAAGGATTTCCCAATGAGGAGGAAAACTAGGTTTGTACTTATGAGAGCCAACCTTCCCATGACTGGTTAAAAGGATTTTATTTCCACATTTTAAACTCTATAAGAGAATTTTAAGGTTTTGAATAATGAATTCATTTCTTTCTTAAAATTTTGATGATGTCAAAAGGATTTAGTTAAACAAAGGAGGCAACCACTTCCTAGTCGATGATCTACCCATATCAGAACCCTTGCTTCCTTCCAAACTATTATAAGTGGCCATTAAGGAAAAAAAGGAAAGGATGTGAATTAAACATCCTTTTGATAAAATCCATCCTCTTAAACCCCTTGTATCTAACCATTAGCTATTTATCAATGTAACGCCCTGCCACACAACCCTAGAGGAAGTTGCATTTAACTACTTAAATGGAATAATTTTTTTTTTAAAAGGATAAATAATAAGTAAGTTATTTAACTAATGCCAACAACCTCTAAGGTTACAAGACAAAGGTTATATAGAACCTCAACAAAAACATGATTATAAACTAAGACAATTATTTAATCAACACAATAACACATACATTCCAAGTAAGATGTATTAACAACAAGCATAAAATAAGCCTTTCGATTTCATTAATCCATTCAATAAACCATAAGGTTACATTCATTCATTTCCCGAATGAGGCAAGTCCAAATATATAGGGCTACAATTACAAATTCCACCTCGATAACAAGAGGGGTAAAGATAACAAGAGTAACAATAAATGAAATAACCACGAGCTCTCCAATTGGAAGTCTCATCCACACGTACAAGGAGAAAAACCCAATGGAGTAAGGTGCATGCCACCCAACTAAGTGGAACCCAAAGGTCCACCCCCCGTGCTAGGAGATAGTAACCAAAATCTCTAACCAAGGACGTCTACCACTAGACATAGGCTAACATAACCATATTGAAATAAATACAATAACAACATTTATCGTAGGGTTACAATACTTCCAAATATACATAATCAATTGCATCACTGATGCGAACATATTGTCGACCTAGGAGAAGTGTCATCACATTGTTTCATAGGTTATCCTAGTGAGTCTTCCTAGGTCCCGGCCCCCGTCTCGGGTTATCCTAGTAACCTCTAATGACTTTCGGCCCCTCATGTAAACCAATGCGGAATAAGTTATCTTTCATGGTGACAAGATAACGATCTTGCCATTCCAGGCCTTCTCGTCTTGACCCAAGTCTTTACAAGCCCTTGTGGTAAGGAGTGAGGCATAGTTATCTTATTAAATGTTTGATGCTATAGGATACTCTAATCATTTAATTTAGTTATCACTGGATTAACTAACTTACAACGAGTTATCCTGGCACCACTTTGTGTGCCAGCCCCCATTATAAGCCACTCCTCTAAGACGACAAGTGGAACAACTCCACAACCCAAGGGTACACAAGTGCTACACAAGGATATCACATCCCTAACCATGACATATAGTCAACAAACACTCTCGTTCGTGATAACCGGGAAACATACTGGTTACGCACTACCCAAGGCCATCTATGGTTGACTGCACAAAAAGAAAACCCACAAACTGAAATCTCAACTAGAATACTTGTTAAACATGAAGACCCACACTTCCCAATGATACACATGTAGATCAATGCAAAGATAGGAATCAAATTCTACTTTGGGTTCACTAAACCCATGTCCTAACTAATCATTCATTAAATAGTGCGTTCAACAGACGGAGTTAATTACGTCATCTTAAAATGAACATTTCATTCCCAGCAATATTTAAATGCATAAGACATTACCCGTGTCCCGATATTTTAATTAAAACAAGATTCTATATAAGTAAAAAATTTATTGCATAATCAATAAATTTCATTCTCAAAAAATAATCAATTAACCCCATTAAAAGAAAACGATATTTCCCCCTTAAAATAATTGAAATAATATAATCATATTCTCATTTTAAAATATTAATATTTCAATAATAATATTTCCATTATATTTTACAATTTCCATAGTTCCTCAATTTAATAATCATATTATTAAAATATTCATGTATTTAATCATATGAAACATAAATCATATTAAAATAATAAATTTTAACCTAAAAACATTATAATAATTATAATATTATAATATTACAAAAATTATAATATTTTTAAATTAAAAATATTATTATTTTAAATAAATATATTATAAAATTTTAAAATGCAAAAGGGTGGCCTCGGTTTGCATGCCAACCCTAAAGGTTGGGTCGCGCGAACCTCAGAACTCGCGCCCAATAGTTTGAAACTTCATGGGAGGTTGGTCGGCCGCGGAATACAACCAAGCGGCGACGGAATGGAGGTTTGGTGGCCGCAAAGGCAGCGCCACCACGCATAGGAGGAGGGGAGGCGGAAGCCACCGCAGGCACCCCGCAGGCGGCGTCGGCAGCGTCGCCACCAGTGTGGCGGCCACTGCCTACCCAGCTCTTGTGGGCCACGGTCGGTGGGGGAGTTGGCATGGCTTCCCACTCCACCCCCATGTGGGCGGCAGTGGGTAAGCCCCAGCCCTCCCACTTTTTCTTTTATTTATTTATTTGTTTAATTTCATTTTTTGAAACAAACTTTTGACTGTCATTTCATTTTTATTTTTTTTATATATATATATTTTTTTAAACCAAAAAACCAGAACCTTAATAGGCATGGTAACAATGAAAACTTCTGCCAAAATTTTATTTTAATAAAATTTTACTAGCATAACCTTACATTAGATAAATTATATAAAAATATTCATATACTTAAGATCAAGTATATGAATATTTAATTTACAAGAGATCCTAAAGGAGGCTACACATATTCTTTACCCAACCAGATTGAAAACTCTAAAATTGAAGAACAAATTGAGAGAAGCAAACTGAAATTACCATTTACAACAAGAAATTCTTTATTTCCAAATTAACAATTTATTCAATTTTGAAGCACAAACAGCTAAAACAAGAATGAAACCTGATTCTTTCGAAGTATGTGGAAGACTGTGATGGTGCTATGAAACCCTCTTAAGCTCCACTGATTCTTCAAGCTTTTCCTCCAAACCCACAAAATTGAACAAACTTTTCCTCCTCTTTTCAATTTCTCCAAAAAAACTCCATGACTAAAAATTATGAAGAAAATCCAGTAAACGCAAAAATCCTTCCCCAAAATCCTTAACAACCATCATAAATTTTTGAAAACAGAAATTAGGAAAATATCTTTTTTTGTTGAGTTTTGAATTTTGAATTTCAAATTTGACTTTTAATTTATTTTTCTAATTTTCCAATTTCAATTCAAATTTGCATGCATTTTTAAAATGAATAGATTTAATCCTTTCAACATGAATGACATAAACCATTAATAATTAAATCTACCAAAAGATTAAATAACAATTAATTAAATTAAATTATTCAATAATTGAATCACAAATCCTATATTATTCTAACTCCCCAAATAGACTGAAAACATGCAAAGGAGCAAAATAGAACAACGGGATTATACAAGACTGACAACACACTACAACTAGGGTGACGACTCGACATGGAAATCCTAGCTACTATCTCCCAATTGATTGTCGTTGGGCAATGGACACGCTCGAACCTAAGAAACCAGGTGGAGTCGATGTCTTGTACCTGTCAACCTGCAAACACAGAATATATCCACATGCAATAATATATTATAAATAAGGCACACCGTGAAGAGGAAATCACGAGATCGCAGGGTACTCACAAGCGAGTGATGCGATACCGTCCTATTCACCAATACAATAGTTCTAACTGACGCATCTAACATAGCAGCATAATCAAAAGCATGAAACATCATAAGTTAAATAACAACATGTGTTAATTCCAAACACGACATAATAATCATATCCAAATGTAATATCACCACATCAAAATACATCACGATAAACAGTGATCCACTGAAATCATGTACTTAGTCCAAGTACAAAGCAAAACTAAAGCATAGAGAGGAACAACATAGTTCACACAATAGATCAAAATGGAGGGGTATTACATCCTCCCCCCCTAGGGTCAGGCTTACTTCTGGAAGCCTACGAACAAATGGGGATAAAGTTCCCTCATTCTAACTGCATCCTCCCAAGTGGATGATGTGTCATCCCTAGGATCCCACTGAATCCTAACCTAATCAATATCTTGCCCTCGAAGGGTGAGCGTTTTGTGCTCCACGACGACCACGGGCTCCAAAGCCAACTGCTCGTCCTCTAGCTGCAATGCATTCCAATCAAGCACATGAGAAATTTTTGGATATTACGGTCGAAGAACTGAAACATGAAACACATCATGAATGCGCGAGAGAGTGGGCGGTAAAGAAAGACGGTAAGCAACAGGACCAATCTTCTCGTGTATCTCAAGGGTCCGACAAAGCGAGGTGCCAACTTAGAGCCCTTCCCATAATGGATGGGACTCTTTCACGGACACACCTGCAAGAAGACTCTGTCGCCTACTACAAACTGACGATCCAATCTATGTGTATCCGCATACTTCTTCTGCCTATCCTGCGCTGCCACTAAGTGCTCTCTAATCCTATCCACCTACTGCTCCATATCCTACAGCATCTCAAGACCCAACACTATCCTGTCCTCCAGTCGATCCCAACTCAAAGGGGTATGACACGCTCTCCCATACAATGTCTGGAATGGAGGCATACCAATGGAACTCTGGAAACCGTTATTATAGGCAAACTCTACCAAGTAGAGATAATCCTCCCATCACGTCTACTGGTCCATCACATACATACGTAACATATCCTCAAGGATCTGATTAACCCTCTCGGTCTATTCATCTGTCTCAGGGTGATAAGCTGAACTGAAGTTCAACTGTGTCTCCATCGCATGCTGCAATGATGTCCAAAGAGCAGAAGTAAACACTGGGTCCCTGTCAGAGATAATCCAATGTGGAATGCCATGTAACCTCACAATATACTCCATGAACACTCTAGCTACAGACGATGTGGTGTAGGATGAGCGCATAGATGAGAAGTGTGCCACCTTCGTCAACCTATCAACTGTCACCATTATCGCATCATGCCGTCTCGAAGAGTTGGGTAAACCAACAATGAAATCCAATGAGATGATATCCCACTTCCACTCTGGTACTAAATGTGGTTGCAGGAGCCCTGTTGGATGCTAGTGCTCAGCCTTACCTTCGTTGGCACTCTAGACATCATGACACAAAATCCGCGATATCTCACTTCATCCCTGGCCAAAAGTACAACTGTCGCAAATCTGCATGCATCTTCTTCACCCCAGGATGGGCTGAATAAGGTGTACGATGTGCTTCATTCATGACCAAGGTACGAAGACCATCTGAAGGAGGAACGTATATGCATCCCGTGTGTCTCAATAGCTCATCTGAATCCAGAGTGTAACCTGAATGTCTGCCCTCAAGAGGTCTACCTGCCTCTATCACTGCTCTGACCTCCTGGTACCAATTATCTGCTGGAAGGGTAGAAAGAATCCAACTCCGTAGATCCAAAACTAAAGTCAACTTGGATATCTCATGTCTCCGTCAACTAAGTGCATCTGCCACAACATTCTCCTTCCCCTGGATGTACTTCACCTCAAAATCGTACTCACAAAGGAATTCCATCCAACGCCTCTGCCTAGCATTGAGGTTGGGCTGCGTGAAGATATACTGAAGATTCCTGTGATCACTATGTAGCTCAAACCTATGACCAAGAAGGAAATGCCTCTATCTCATCAATGCATGCACAATTGCCGCTAACTCAAGATCATGGGTGGGATAGTTCAACTCGTGATCCTTGAGTTTCCATGACTCATATGCAATAACTCGACCATCCTGCATCAACACTACTCCAAGACCCTCCAAGGATGCATCTATGCAAACCATAAAGTCCCCAGTCGGATCCAGTATCGCAAGTATCGGTGCACTAGTCAACATCTCCTTAAGGCTCTGAAATGCTGCCTCGCAATTCTCTGACCACTCAAACCTCTTCCCTTTCCTCTAAAGGGTAGTGATAGGATACCCTATCCTCAAAAAACCCTGCACAAAGCGTCTATAATAACCTGCTAGCCCCATAAAGCTACGTATCTCTGCCACATTCGTGGGCGCAGGCCAATCTGAGATCGCTTGGATCTTCGCTAGATCCACTGAAATACCCTTCCCTGAGATGACATGCCCAAGGTACTGTACCTCATATTTGAAGAACTCACACTTCAACAAGTTGGAAAACAATTGATTATCTCACAAGCACTGTAATACCTGCCACAAATGTTCCTCATGCTCTACCATAGTCCTGGAATAAATTGGAATGTCATCAAGGAACACAAGGACAAACTTGTCAAGGTATGTACGAAATACACCATTCATCAAACTCATGAACACAGAAGGTGCATTCATCAACCCAAATGGTACTACTATGAAATCGTAGTGACCATACCATGTTCGAAATGCTGTCTTATGAATATCAGAGTCAAAGATCCAAAGCTGATGATATCCAGACTTAAGATCAATCTTCAAAAAGATGGTGGCACCCTTGACCTGATCAAAGAGATCATCAATCCTAGGAAGCGGATAACGGTTCTTGATGGTCACTTTGTTCAACTGTCGATAATCGATACATAGCCGAAGTGAACCATCCTTCTTCTTCACAAAGATGACTGGTGCTCCCCAAGGTGAAACACTAGGGCGAATGAAGCCCTTCTCTAACAACTCCTCAAGCTGCAAACGAAGCTCTTTCAGCTCCTAGGTAGTCATACGATAGGGAGCTCGAGAGATGGGTTGTGAACTAGGTATAAGATCAATCTTGAAGTCAATATCCCTCTGAGGTGGCATCCCTAGAATCTCGTCTGGAAAGACATCAGAATACTCTTGAAGGACAAGGTGACTATCAAGAGAGACTTTCTCTTCTCCACTACGTAGATCCAAGTCATCCACTATAACAGCAAACAACTAGCATCCCTGACGTACACACCTTCTCAACTACATAGCTGAGATGACCCTCAAAGAAATCGGCCTCAGGACTCCCACAATCTCTATCACTCTACCAGATGCACCAATGCATCGAATCGACTTGCGTTGACAGTCCAAGACCGCACTATGTGCCTCCAACCAATCCATCCCAATGATGATGTCATAAGAACCTAAGGGAACAACATGAAGGTCCAATCTCCAATCTATATCCTGGCACAAGGGAATGCGATGCGACTTTCGCACCTGAAGCTAACTCTACCTGCCACCTATCACCTTGCCTTACTACACCCAGTGTACATCGTGACACAACTGATGATGAAATGAAGGAGTCTGTCACTCTTGAATCAAATAAAATGGTAACTGGGTTACCCATCAACATACCATAAGTCTCAATGACTGTGCCAAGATGCTCGGCCTAACGGTTATCAACCACTGCAAAAACTCGATGCCCTCTACCTGCATCACCAACTGTTGGCTCAAATGCCACTGGACCCTGAGAAAACCCTGTTGTGCCCCTGTTGGGACAACCTCTAGCCATGTGACCCTGCTGACCACATGCAAAACACTCAATGACTCTGCCAAAACCTCTACCTCCAGGTGGTGCACTAGACTGCTATGTACTATCCTTGAAAGTAGAATATGAACTCTGTGCTGGCTACTCATAGTTGGAGCATTTCACATGCCTCCAATTCCTGTCTCCCTGTCTCTGCTAGAAACCCTTACGTTTCCCCTGTGATGCCTGCTGCTGCTGCTGACCACCCTGAGATGGCCCCTGCTGAGACATAGGAGGTAAACCTCCCTGAGACTGCCCTCCTCTAGCACTAGATCCAACCACTGCAACACTGCTAACTTGAGCACTCATGTGCCCTCCAAATGCCATACTCAAATTCTCCTCCACCAGGCGTGCTTTCTCTACTACCACTTCCATGGTCTTGGGTTCGAAAACCCTCACACCACCGCTGAGATAGGCATTTAATCCCCTGACAAAATGGTGAACTAACATCCTCTCATCATCACCAATCTCAGCATACTGTTTGAGCTTGTAAAAACGATGCTCATACTGCTCAACAGATAATGCTAACTGAAGTAAGAAATGGAACTCGTCCCCTCGGTGCTGATGCCAATGCTCAAATAAAAATCGAGCTCAAAATCTCTCTACAATGATCTCCCATGATGCAGTGTGTATATCAATATGGAGCTTCTGCTCCTCTAATCTCCACCAAGTGGAGGAAAATCCTCTCATCTGCATAATGTCATATCGAGCTCTGGTGTTGCTACCATACGGATGCATAGTGAAACACCTGTCCAAGTCAATGAGCCAAGTCTCGACCTCTAAGCCGGTACCAGCTCCATCATATAAAGGAGGGTGCCCTCTAAGCAAGTCCCTCATGTGAGCCTCGAACTGGGCTGGAGTTTCCCTCACCATAAGATTGATCTGAACCTCTACCTACCTAGGTCCAAGGAGTGCCAAAGCCTCCTCTAGCGCTCTACGCGCTGCCTTGATCCCTACTAGATCCTGCTGCAAATTACCAACCCTAGGTGCATTTTGCGATCCCTGTTGTTCCTCCTGATCAAGAATAAGAGAAACTAAAGGAGGAGAGTCATGCTGACTCTCACCACAACCACCTAGACGGCCCCTAGCAGGCCCCCTACCTCTTCCGTGTTTGGGCGGCATAATCCTGCACAAATACGTCAAGGTATTAGGCAAGGTACACAACTCAAATACTTAAATAGCTAAAGCTTAATGGTTCCATCATAATCCCAGAGTACCCAGTGTTTAAACCTAGGCTCTGATACCATGTGTAACACCTCGCCACACAACCCTAGAGGAAGTTGCATTTAACTACTTAAATGGAATAAATTTTTTTTAAAAGGATAAATAATAAGTAAGTTATTTAACTAATGCCAACAACCTCTAAGGTTACAAGACAAAGGTTATATAGAACCTCAACAAAAACATGATTATAAACTAAGACAATTATTTAATCAACACAATAACGCATACATTCCAAGTAAGATGCATTAACAACAAGCATAAAATAATCCTTTCGATTTCATTAATCCATTCAATAAACCATAAGGTTACATTCATTCATTCATTTCCCGAATGAGGCAAGTCCAAATATATAGGGTTACAATTACAAATTCAACCTCGATAACAAGAGGGGTAAAGATAAAAAGAGTAACAATAACTGAAATAACCATGAGCTCTCCAACTGGAAGTCTCGTCCACACGTACAAGGAGAAAAACCCAATGGAGTAAGGTGCACGCCACCCAACCAAGTGGAACCCAAAGGTCCACCCCCCATGCTAGGAGATAGTAACCAAAATCTCTAACCAAGGATGTCTACCACTAGACATAGGCTAACATAACCATACTGAAATAAATACAATAACAACATTTATCGCAGGGTTACAATGCTTCCAAATATACATAATCAATTGCATCACTGATGCGAAAATATTGTCGACCTAGGAGAAGTGTCATCATATTGTTTCATAGGTTATCCTAGTGAGTCTTCCTAGGTCCCGGCCCCCGTCTTGGGTTAACCTGGTAACCTCTAATGACATCCAGCCCCTCATGTAAACCAATGCGGAATCAATTATCTTTCGTGGTGACAAGATAACGATCTTGCCATTCTAGGCCTTCTCGTCTTGACCCAAGTCTTTACAAGCCCTTGTGGTAAGGAGTGAGGCATAATTATCTTATTAAATGTTTGATGCTATAGGATACTATAATCATTTAATTTAGTTATCACTGGATTAACTAACTTACAACGAGTTATCCTAGCACCACTTTGTGTGCCAGTCCCCATTATAAGCCACTCCTCTAAGATGACAAGTGGAGCAACTCCACAACCCAAGGGTACACAAGTGCTACACAAGGATATCACATCCCTAACCATGACATATAGTCAACAAACACACTCGTTCGTGATAACCAGGAAACATACTGGTTACGCACTACACAAGGCCATCTATGGTTGACTGCACAAAAAGAAAACCCACAGACTAAAATCTCAACTAGAATACTTGTTAAACATGAAGACCCACACTTCCCAATGATACGCACGTAGATCAATGGAAAGATAGGAATCAAATTCTACTTTGGGTTCACTAAACCCATGTCCTAACTAATCATTCATTAAATAGTGCGTTCAATAGACAGAGTTAATTACGTCATCTTAAAATGAACATTTCATTCCCAACAATATTTAAATGCATAAGACATTACCCGTGTCCCAATATTTTAATTAAAACAAGATTCTATATAAGTAAAAAATTTATTGCATAATCAATAAATTTCATTCTCAAGAAATAAACAATTAACCCCATTAAAAGAAAACGATATTTCCCCCTTAAAATAATTGAAATAATATAATCATACTCTCATTTTAAAATATTAATATTTCAATAATAATATTTCCATTATATTTTACAATTTCCATAGTTCCTCAATTTAATAATCATATTATTAAAATATTCATGTATTTAATCATATGAAACATAAATCATATTAAAATAATAAATTTTAACCTAAAAACATTATAATAATTATAATATTATAATATTACAAAAATTATAATATTTTTAAATTAAAAATAATTATTTTAAATAAATATATTATAAAATTTTAAAATGCAAAAGGGCGGCCTCGGTTCGCATGCCAACCCTAAGGTTGGGTCACATGAACCTCGGAACTTGCGCCCAACAGTTTGAAACCTCATGGGAGGTCGGTCGGCCACGGAATACAACCAGGCGGCGGTGGAATGGAGGTTTGGTGGCCGCAGAGGTGGCGCCACCATGCACAAGAGGAGGGGAGGAGGAAGCCGCCGCGGGCACCCCGCGAGCGGTGCCGACAGCGTTGCCACTAGTGTGGCGGCCGCTTCCTGTGCAACTCATGTGGGCTGCGATCGGTGGGGGAGCTGGCATGGCTTCCCACTCTACCCCCATGTAGGCGATGGTGGGTAAGCCCCAGCCCTCCCACTTTTTCTTTTATTTATTTTTTTGTTTAATTTCGTTTTTTGAAACAAACTTTTGACTGTTATTTCATTTTTTTTTTTTAAATATATATATATTTTTTTAAACCAAAAAACCAGAACCTTAATAGGCATGGTAACAATGAAAACTTCTGGCAAAATTTTATTTTAATAAAATTTTGCCAGCATAACCTTACATTAGAAAAATTATATAAAAATATTCATATACTTAAGATCAAGTATATGAATATTTAATTTACAAGAGATCCTAAAGGAGGCTACACATATTCTTTACCCAACCAGATTGAAAACTCTAAAATTGAAGAACAAATTGAGAGAAGCAAACTGAAATTACCATTTACAACAAGAAATTCTTTATTTCCAAATTAACAATTTATTCAATTTTGAAGCACAAACAGCTAAAACAAGAATGAAACCTGATTCTTTCGAAGTATGTGGAAGACTGTGATGGTGCTATGAAACCCTCTTAAGCTCCACTGATTCTTCAAGCTTTTCCTCCAAACCCACAAAATTGAACAAACTTTTCCTCCTCTTTTCAATTTCTCCAAAAAAACTCCATGACTAAAAATTGTGAAGAAAATCCAGTAAATGCAAAAATCCTTCCCCAAAATCCTCAACAACCATCATAAATTTTTGAAAACAGAAATTAGGAAAATATCTTTTTTTGTTGAGTTTTGAATTTTGAATTTCAAATTTGACTTTTAATTTATTTTTCTAATTTTCCAATTTCAATTCAAATTTGCATGCATTTTTAAAATGAATAGATTTAATCCTTTCAACATGAATGACATAAACCATTAATAATTAAATCTACCAAAAGATTAAATAACAATTAATTAAATTAAATTATTCAATAATTGAATCACAAATCCTATATTATTCTAACTCCCCAAATAGATCGAAAACATGCAAAGGAGCAAAATAGAACAACGGGATTATACAAGACTGACAACACACTACAACTAGGTGACGACTCGACGCGGAAATCCTAGCTACTATCTCGCAATCGATTGTCATTGGGCAATGGACACGCTGGAACTTGAGAAACCAGGTGGAGTCAATGTCTTGTACCTGTTAACCTGCAAACACAGAATATATCCACATGCAATAATATATTATAAATAAGGCACACCGTGAAGAGGAAATCACGAGATCGTAGGGCACTCGCAAGCGAGTGATGCGATACTGTCCTATTCACCAATATAATAGTTCTAACTGACGCATCTAACATCAGCATAATCGAAAGCATGAAACATCATAAGTTAAATATCCACATGTGTTAATTCCAAACACAGCATAATAATCATATCCAAATGTAATATCACCACATCAAAATACATCACGATAAATAGTGATCCACTGAAATCAAGTACATAGTCCAAATACAAAGCAAAACTAAAGCATAGAGAGGAACAACATAGTTCGCACAATAGATCAAAACGGAGGGGTATTACAATCAATAGGAAGAAAATATATGAATTTACAACAACTAAAAAGAAATTACTCGAAGAAAGATATTCATGATGACATTGTAATTAATTGGACAACCACCCTCCATTTGAGACATTATCAATGGAAAGTTTACAGTTCCCTACAAAATTTACTCAACAAATAAGACCTCTCTTCAAAACTTCTTCATAGTCAACATCAAAAATATATTTCTATCAATTGA